>JAJJMA010255999.1:0-17043 GCA_023529015.1 Papaver nudicaule | reverse complement strand
CAAGCATATCAATTTTACTCCCCTGTGATAATTCTGAAAATATCTCTCTTTTGTATGACATATATGTCGTAGCAGTTAAACAAAGATTTCTCCCCCTTTTTGTCATAAAAATTAGACAAAAGACAAAGAAAATATGTATCCTCACAAAATAGCGCAAACCATTATAGACAAAGGTAAACATACCTGATTCGAGATATTAATTAAAGGCGCAATTCTCCTGCAAATATCACATCCGCATACCCAAAAAGATATTACCATGAAGCACAAGTTCAAAAGAACTCTCCCCCATTGCGCGTCATTCCCCAAAGAACAACGCGACGACCTTCCCAAGTAAGGTTTTTCGATAGAAACTTGGGTTCTAAGAGTTTACAAGTAAAATTTCTTTTATGTTTTTCTTCCCTAGCCAGTTACGAACGTAAGAAGTCAAGGCTTAGTCATCCATATTCGCATAGACTTACGAAGAACCATTACCTTTAGAGAAAACATTGGGTTCCCCTTCTTAGCACATTACAACTAAGAATTAAAAGTACAACAATTTATTCAGCAGAGTCCAAAATTGTAGCTTACGAGACCTCCGTTTGGCTGGGGAATGTCAAAGGTATGGCCCCATGAATAATTGATGAAGGTAAAAATCATACTGCGATCGATGAAAAGTATTTGTCTACCTACAACAGTCCTAAAATGACACTGTTCAAAATCAGTACCATGCATATTGGCATGAATTGATTCACAACTTCTAGAAAAACATTTGTAAAAGCACTGTGAACCAATCCCCATTCTTTTGAAGCCATAAATTGCACAAATTCGGGTTCAAGAATAATATTATCATAAACCCTTTCATAAATCAAACCCCGGGTACACCATAAGTTATAATTATCACGACAAGTCTTATTAACAAAATACAAGCCTAATTCGTGATCATATTGCAGTTCGGTAACGAATACCAAAGGTAGGGTAACAACAAATTCACAATCACCATCATCATCTAGTCTAGTCTAGTTCTTCTAGCATTAGAGATTTCCCCTACATATTTTCTAACTTTATTTGTTCGTGAAGACATGTTCGCGAAAAGAAGAGAACAACTTACTGGCAAAAGTGATTCCTTTTGTCTTCAAGAACTCGAGAGAATGAAGAATCAATGGGTACTCGTCAAGTAGAATTTTGCAAGGATTTCATTGTAACGGATTTTGATTTCATTCATAAACGAGTGAGTAATCATCAAGTTTCAGAACTGTCGGTCTTTGTTCTCTTCTCAAGTTTTCGAACTGAGTTTTGATAATATGGAGAAGAAAACAAGAAATCTTTGTATTTGTCTTAAGTATATGAACAACACGTGTTCAAGAGAAGCTCAAGAGTTGATACGTTGTAGTTCACATTGTGAGTTCATGAACGTGTATATATATATTCTTTTTCTTCTCCTCAATTTAAGTTTTTAATATCTAGAATTATGATATAGAAAAGAAAATTTTCTAAGAGCATATTATTCTTTTGCATGAACCTGTTCTCGACTCTTGCCTTTGGAGCCATAGGCAGGGAGAACAACAAACAGTTTGTAGAAAGAATTCTTGATACCCATGTTGATTCATTACATTTTGGACTTTAATATGATGTGTAAGTACTCATCAAATCTAAAAGGACTGAAAGAATATTGTCTCTAATTGTCACGAACCATCAGGACAAAGATCACATAATCTCGTGGATATGTCTCATAGCTCAACAAATTTTGGAGACACAATATAATATCCTTTTTCATAATAATTTAAGAAGATAAAGTATTTGTTTCATGGAAATCATAGCTCCAAGAGAGAATTTCCCTCAAGTCTTTAACTTTGATAAAACCAACAAGATGGAATAAATCACATCTAAGAGACAATTTGAACCAAAATTTCCGAGACCTTCCGATCCAATTCTTTTCTCTCGAGAAAGGATTAGATGATGAGATAATTATATTGTTCAAGTGTTTTGGACAACACATCTACAAGATATGACGTAACTCAGAGTTTTGTTCAATAGAAGGAAAATATGATGTACTTATAGTGATTTCAGTCCTAGATGAGTTGTTTTTAGTGAAGCAGGGCAGAGTTTATTTATTTATCAGAAGATCAATAGTGATTTCCATCAGTAGATTTTCTGAGATTAAATTTTGAAGTTGTTCATCTTTTTCTTTATCCTTTTTGAGATACATCAAAATCAAGACTCAGGTTGAAGAGATCGTTGCTAATATCATCAAAGATATTTAAACAACTTGATTTTTTGTCTAAAAAAAATAAAAAAACTGACAGAAGATATAAGATCTTATGTGCAGACATCATGGTCAGATTTTGTATCATCCGGTGTGAAAAAGCGAGGATACCGAGATATACCACCAACTTTTTATTTTTGTGAACCTATTTGATTATGGTTGTTTGAACGATCTCACAAATCAATATTCAAACAACAACCTGAGTATAGTTCAGAGAACTGAACCCTAACAAGAACGAGGTTCTCGTAGTTCTCAATAGAGATGGATTCACTCAAAGGTTATGAATCAACAAACTTGCAATTACTTCTATTATATAGATCAGAGACAATATAATGCGGAAGGGAAAAGTAATGCAAGACACCGGAATTTTGTTAACGAGGAAACTGCAAACCTAGCAGAAAAACCTCGGGACCTCGTCCAGATGTGAACACCCTCAATATGAACGGTATACAAACGCTAGCCTACTCTCAGACTTTGGACAGGACTGTATCGAGACTGAATTCACCCTACAAGCAATTCAGCTACCAATGCTACTACGTCTCTTGGCTCCCGCAGTAGCATACGTACTTGATTCCCCTAGCTGACGTCCTTTACATGCCTAGGAGTTTCTCCACTTCCCTTCGTGAAGACTAGCGCTACCCTGCCTCTAACAGGACGCCTAAAAGTATCCAAGTAATTAAATGAGAAAACGATTGTGATTTCCTTTAGACTTAAAGTCAAGGTTAATGGAAATCGATATGTTGAATAAGGCTTATTGATCTAGCTTAAACAACTTTACCTCCAAACGCGTGACGAACTTAGTATGAAACCTAGTTCATGAATTTGCGTTTGGGAACTTCTAGGGTTTACGATACAAGATCTACCTTACGAATTTTCTATCAAATCTTGATAAGATTGAAAGAATTCAATCGACCCAAGATACAGGATGGAATTTGACTTACGACCTGTGCTTCACGATCCTCAAGTGAAGTCTTTCAATAGTCGTAGTCCTAAAAGGACTTCGAGATGACGACCAACCTTTATGCAAGGATACACAGATGTGTAAAGGATTGAGATTGTTTCTTGCAGAAGGTCATCTATTTATAGTGATCACCAAGGGAGGCTTTGCTTAAAGTTTAAGCAACGTTGAGTAGGGCTTAAGCAAGTTCCGAAACTAGGAAAGTCCATAGCTTGAATACCCATTCTCAATCTTCTAAGAACTTTGAACTAAGCCAAAAGTTAAAGAAGAGTCAACCTTGCTTGAAGGTCCGCGACTTCTGGTCCAAAGCTTGTTTGGACATCGTTTTGCGACTTCTGGTCAAAATAGTTAGTTTGAACATCGCTTGGATTAAGTTGTTGAACTCTATGGGCCAAGTCACAACAATTCCGAGAACTAATGATGTCTAGACCGAAAACTTCAAGATATGGAAGTTGGAAGTTTTCGCATGGCTTATATGAACGCGTTCACAGAGCAGTCCGTAAAGTTCAGGAGAATTCAAGAGAATTCATGAACTTGTATGTACGCGTTCATGAACGCGTTCATACAGACTTAGCTCGTTCTCTGAAATCCCAAAGGCAACATATGTACGCGTTCATGAACGCGTTGTCATTTCAAGAGACAACTCAACATACTCTACCTATACATGTTATCACAAGTGTGAAATATGCAAAGGCGAAATCCTAGAATACCTTCGGATCATATAAACAACATCGTAGACTATTGGTATGATAGAATGGTAAAAATGATACGAAAAGGAAAATACCTTTCTAACCTCCAGCGAGGACGTTATGATTTATCAAGTAGTAAGCTTCGGTTTTCGTCTTCATCAGTCTTCGTCTCGGTTACCTAGAACTATCCTAGTCCGAGTTGCAGAGTAAACTTATCAAGGATTGTGTTTTTGTCTCATAAACTTGACAACTGACTTGAGATAGCAACATCAGTGGGTTCAACCGAGCTATTCTCTAACAATCTCCCCCTTTGTCAGTTTTAGTGACAAAAACCAATCTTACATATGGATTCAAAAAGTAAAATATTTTAGCCTTAACCATAATGTACTTGATCTTCTTGTAATCTTCAGTGTCTTCAGATAAGAGTGTTCCTGCAAGCGAAGATTCAAGGTAGAGATAACAAACTCAACGTCACCACACATCTTGGTTTCTAGAAAGACATAGACCAACAAGAGTTTGCTATGCAGTTGAGTAGTATGTAAAACTTGGTAAGCATATTGCATCGATGCTTCAAGATACTACACAATTTGATATGTTCTCCCCCTTACTCAATACAGTAATTTTTGTTATGCCACGACAAGCACATCGATTTTACTCCCCCTATGATAATGTCGTAGACAATTGTCATAGTAGTTAGAAAGATTTTACTCCCCCTTACTACAAGATATCTCCCCCTTTTTGTCATAAAATAGACAAAGAAAAGAAATATAGGAATCCTTATAAAATCGCAATAATCAATGTAGACAAAGGTAAACATACCTGAAACGAGAGATAAAAAGATGCAATTCTCTCGTAGATTCCACAGCCGCACTCCCCAAAAAGATATTACCATGAAGCACAAGTTCAAAAGAACTCTCCCCCCATTATGTGTCATTCCATAAGGAACAACGCCACTACCTTCCCAAGCAAGGTTTTAGGATAATATATTGGGTACAATTTTCACAAGTGAAATTGTAGATATGTTTTTATTTCCTAGCCAGTTACGGTCAAATAGGAATTCAAAGTTTAATCTTCCTACTTTCTCAGAGAGTTTCGGTCAACCATCGCCTTTAGAGAAAACATTAGGTTACCCCTTCCTAGTGGTTGTAAGAGTTCAACATTGTAGTCTAGGAGGTACATTATTATCAAAAATCGTCTCCTCTTAGCCATAAGAGTCAGAAGCATGGATTTTGATAATCTATCATGAACTGCTTTACCCGAACGGGCGGTATGGCTTAAAAAAACAAGTTCACGATCAATACATTCATAAAGATAATCAATTAAGATCAAGCATTGCAATCATCAATTAAGATTTTAATTTAATAACCTCGATTAATTGATGAAAAATAAAAAATGGAAGTAGTACAAGCAAATCATGCTTAACTCAAAAGATGACTAATTCTAGCATAGTGATTACCAACACCCTAAGGAAAAGACAAAAAGCTTTTTAATAAGGATTTAACCATGCTTCAAAATTTGACATGGATATCAGAGTCAGTATCTTCTTCAGGTTCATTTGAGCTGTTCAAGTCATCAGCTTTCTTGAACACGTAGTGAACATAGTTAGCTTCATTGTCTTCATCAGAAACGTTGTTAAACATATTATTCAAGTCATCCTTAATAACTGACATATCAGCTTTCAATTCATTAATTTCGGTCTCCAGTAATTCCATATTGTTAACATTGTCAACAAGCTGGATTTTGAAAGCTTCAAATTCTTTCAGAAAGTCGTGAACGACCCCTGCAGAATTCATGGTGTCATCTTCTACATTCTAATGATCATAGGCAAAGTAAAAATTTGATGTTGCATAGATTTCTTGAGTATCAAGAGTTCCTGCAATAGCATCATCAAGAATAGTTATCTTCTTCTTCCTTGCAAAACCACCACCTTCACAATCCATAACTTTGCAAGCCTCGTTGATATTATTTCGTGTGACACTACGAGTAATATGTTTCATGGCTTTATGGAGAACTTGAACGTGAATCCGAGTTCGTGTGTGTGTGGTATATATATAATTCCTTAAGGAGAGATATTTAAGGAATTTTAAAGTACAAGACTTTTAAGGAAGGCGGTTCTGAAACGTGTATCTCAAGTATTCGGGTAAGTTCTGGAAGATGGACTTCCTTTACGTTTCCGAACTTGGGCAATTTTTCAAGAATTTTTCAAAAAGTGTCACAAAAGAGTCCAATGAATTGGATGTGCGTGCCCATATTGAGAGAATTAATGTATACCCAAAATATCTTAACAATTATTCTTATTTAATTCCTGAAAATTTGCCAAGAAGGGTTTTTTAAGTTTATATATCAACTCTATGAAGATTTCATAAAACTCTTAGCTTATTCTCAAGATTTCCCCATGGATCCTGGTCTCGACTCTTGCCTTAGAAGTCAGAGGCAGGGAGGTTGTCTAGAGATAGCAGACGAGTTGTTGATACTGACATCAACTCATTACATTTTGGACTTTTTTGGATGTGATAGCACATTTTTATAGTCAACAAAACATGATTAGGTGCTCATAAGACGTTCAGGACAACCTCTTTTATGGAATTTTCACAGTCATTTGAGACGTTTCATCTCTTAAGTAGACATCACGTATTTGGAGCAAGCTCAACATGTGACGATATCTTATGTATGGCATTTTTGAGGAATTTTCTACAAGAATTTTTGTATGTGATACCAAGGTCCCACTTTTATTAATCAATATGGCACAATAGCGCAGACTGTGAGACGTTTTCAATTCTTGAAGATAACCTTTAAAATAAGATACTGAGAGTGAACTCATATTTGTTTCAGTAACACAATAAGAATAATTATTATTTGATCATCACATAGATGTAGTTTGAAGCATACCTGGATTCTTTTTAATGGAGACAGATTACGATCCCGAATGTAGTCCCATGTATCTTTATTGTACCCAAAAGAATTGCCTTTATTCTCACCGACCAGTGGGTACTTCTTAGTGGTGAGAAGGCACAAACACAATTATATTGTGTTGGGATGAACCGGTGGTTCACCAAGAATAGAGCATGACTCTTTTATTTCCCCCTTTTCCTTCATTAAGATATCAACTTTTGTATTTACAAGAGTTGCTATGAGCTTATTGAAGATGGTTTCATATGCTTTTATTAAAGAGGCATTATGGGAAACAATAGGACAATCTTTTTCAAGACTAGTCTTAAGATTGTCAGAGACATTTTCTATTTGTTCTGGACCATCTTCTTTGTGAGATCTTTTAGAAGATACTTCAGTAATAGATCATGGAGTACAAACACTGGGATTGATGTAACCAATAACAGTTGTAGATATGCTCTTTTGTGTAAGAAGCATAAGCATCATCTTTTCCCACTTGCGTATTTTGCATCTACGTGAAGTGTGACCAACATCATTACAATGATAGCATCGTTTGGTCCAGTCAGCCTTTATGGATTTCAATGACGAAGTTTGTTCGTCTGAAGATCCCTTTTTCATGGTGTTTTTGTTCATGATTCACGAAGGCGTCAAACACAGACATTTACGTCCTTTTCAAGGTGTTTTCCGGCTCTGATACCAACTGAAAAAGCGAGGATACCGAGATATACCACCAACTTTTTGTTTTCGTGAACCTAGTTGATTATGGTTGTTTGAACGATCTCACAAATCAATATTCAAGCAACAACCTGAGTATAGTTCAGAGAAACGAACCCTAACAAGAACGTGGTTCTCGTAAGAGATGGATTCACTCAGAGGTTATGAATCAACAAACTTGCAATTACTTCTATTATATATCAGAGACAATATAATGTGGAAGGTAAAAGTAATGCAAGACACCAGAATTTTGTTAACGAGGAAACTGCAAACCTAGCAGAAAAACCCCGGGACCTTGTCCAGATGTGAACACCCTCAATATGAACGGTATACAAACGCTAGCCTACTCTCAGACTTCGGACAGGACTGTATCGAGACTGAATTCACCCTACAAGCAATTCAGCTACCAATGTGCTCCTACGACTCTTGGCTCCCGTAGTAGCCTACGTACTTGAACCCCTAGCTGACGTCCTTTAGAGGCCTAGGAGTTGCTCCACTTCCCTTCTTGAAGACTAGCGCTACCCTGCCTCTAACAGGACGCCTAAAAGTATCCAAGTAATTAAACGAGAATACGACTTAAAGTCAAGGTTAATGGAAATCAATATGTTGGATAGGGCTTATTGATCTAACCTAAACAACTTTACCTCTAAAGCGTGACGAACTTAGTATGAAACCTAGTTCGTAAATTTGCGTTTGGGAACTTCTAGGGTTTACGATACAAAATCTACCTTACGAAGTTTCTATCAAATCTTGATCGTGATAAGATTGAAAGAATTCAATCGACCCAAGATACAGGATGAAATTTTACTTTCGACTTGTGCTTCAAGATCCTCAAGTGAAGTCTTTCAATAGTCGTATTCCTAAAAGGACTTTGAGATGACGACCAACCTTTATGCAAGGATACACAGATGTGTAGAGGATTGAGATTGTATCTTGCATAAGGTCATCTATTTATAGTGATCACCAAGCAACCTTGAGTAGGGCTCAAGCAAGTTCCGGAACTAGGAAAGTCCATAGCCTGAAACCCATTCTCAATCTTCTAAGAACTTGGACTAAGCCAAAAGTTTAAGAAGACTCAACCTTGTTTGAAGGTCCGCGACTTCTGGTCCAATGCTTGTTTGGACATCGCTTTGCGATTTCTGGTCCAAATACTTAGTTTGAACATCGCTTGGATTAAGTTGTTGAATTCCATGGGCCACGTCACGACAATTCCGAGAACTAATCATGTCTAGACCGAAGACTTCAAGATATGGAAGTTGGAAGTTTTCGCATAGCTTATATGAACGCGTTCACCGAGCAGTCCATAAAGTTCAGGAGAATTCTTGAACTTGTATGTACGCATTCATACATACTTAGCTCGTTCTTTGAAATCCCAAAGGCAACAAATGTACGCGTTCACCGTTGGGGTCATTTCAAGAGACAACTCAACATACTCTAGCTATACATGTTACCACAAGTGTGACAAATGCAAGGCGAAAATACTAGAATACCTTCGGATCATATAAACAACATCACAGACTATTGGTATGATAGAAACGTTAAAACGATACGGAAAGGAAATACCTTTCTAACCTTCAGTGAGGAGGTTATGATTTATCAAGTAGTAAGCTTCGGTCTTCGTCTTCATCAGTCTTCGTCTCGATTACGTAAAACTATCCTAGTCCGAGTTATAGAGTAAACTTATCAAGGATTGTGTTTTATCTCATAAACTTGACAACTGACTTGAGATAGCAACATCAGTGGGTTCAACCGAGCTATGCTCTAACACGGTGACACATTTTCAATGATAGAGCATGTATTCATAAGATCACGAATTGGTCAAACATAGACAGTTACGTCTTTTCGGTGTTTGCCTACTCATATACCAATTGAAAAAGATGCGATACCGAGATATACCAGCAACTTTTGAATTCGTAAACCTAGTTAATTAGGTTACTTGAATGATCTCACAAATCAATATTCAAGCAACAACCTGAGTACAGTTCTTTGTTCAAAACCGAATCCTAACAAGAACAAGTCTTGTAGATCTCGATAGAGATGGATTCCCTCAAGGGTTAGAATAAAAAAAATTGCAATACTTTAATTATATAGATTAGAGACAATATAATGCATAAGCTAAAGTAATGCAAGACACCAAAAGTTTTGTTATCACAACCAACACAAAAACCCGGGGAACTAGTCCAGATTTGAACAAATACGGAGCGAATATAGACGCTAGTCTACTCTCAGACTTCAAACTGGAATGTCGAGACCGAATTAGCCTTCCAAGAAACTGAGCTACCGTTGTGCTCCTACGTCTCTTGATTCCCTCACAAACCTACGCACTTGATTCCTCTAGATGACGTCCTTTACAGGCTTAGCAGTTGCTTCATAGTATGTCGTGAAAACTAGCACTACCATGCCTCTAACAGGACGCCTGGTTGTACTAGATTGTCTTTCAACAAATAATTTGATAGGTGTTTTCCTTTATACTTAGAGTCAAGGTTAATGGAAGTCGATTTACTGACTAAGACTTATTTATCTAGCCTAAACAATTTTACCTCGTAACACGTAACGAACTTGATATTAAACCTAGTTCTTGAATTGTGTTATGGAGTCTCTAAGACTTATAACACAGAGTGCATCCGTACAAAGCTTCAATCAAATCTTTGGTCTTTATTGATTGAATGGACCGCAACAAAACAATCAAGCTAAGATACATGATCGGGAATATTACTTCCGACATGTGCTTCACGATCCCCAAGTGAACTCTTTCAAATACTCGTAGTCCAAGAAAAGACTTTGAGATGACGACCAACCTTTATGCAAGGATACACAGATGTGTAGAGGATTGGTTTGTATCTGCATAAAGTCATCTATTTATATTGATCGTCAAGCGAGGCTTTGCTTAAAAGTTAAGCAACCTTGAGTAAGGCTCAAGCAAGTTTTCGAACTTAGAAAAGTTATAGGCTTGCATTGAGGTCCAAATCAATCTTCTTCTAACCCGTTGGTACAAAAGTAAAGGCCGTGAGAATACTTGCCTTGATCAAATTGAAGGATGGAAATGGCTTAGCAAACCATGTTATATGGTCCATGAGATAAACATGAACGTAAAATACTAATGTGGATAAGATCTCCATGGGCCATAATGTGAACGAGTTCGAGAATCCATTCACAAAAGGCAAAAAACTCAATATATAAATTTTATCCATGGCTTATAGGGATGCGTTCATGAGCATTTAGTTTCCAAACTCTTATATGAACACGTTCATGAAAAACTGAAGAGTTCATGAATTTTACGGCCAAGCATATGAACGCGTTCATGAACGCGTACGTTGTTCAGGTGTAAGTCAATAACTAGTTTCATTCCTACATTGTTCTTTTACATTGGTCACTAGGTAAACCTAACCAAGAGAACTAGTATTTGATCCTTCGAGATCACTATAAACATTATCATAGACCATTTTATTGATAATATGGTAAATATGAAACCAAAAGGAAAACCTTTCTAAATTTTTGATGAGGACAATATATTAATCAAGTGTGTAAACTGCGGTCTTCATCTTCAATTGTCTTCTTCTAGAATACTTAACCTATCCTAGTAAGAATTGATATTGTAGACTTAGTCAAGGATTTAGTTTTCGTCAACTGGCTTGAGATAGCAATGCCGGTGGGTTTAACCAGAGTTATGCTCTAACAATCTCCCCTTTTGCCAATTTTAGTGACAAAACCAATCTTACATATGGATTCAAAAACTGGAATAATTTAACCCTAACCATAAGAAATCTTGATTTTTCATAATCTTCAACGTCTTCAAATATGATCATGTGTTCCTACAAGTGAAGATTATAAACGCAGATAACAACTCAAAGGTCACCACACATCTTGATTCTATAAGGACATAGTCCAACAAGAGTTGTTATATAATTGAGTAGTATACAAAACTTGTAATCATATTGCACTGATGCTTAAAGGTACTACACAATTATGATATGTTCTCCCCTTAATCAGTACACTAACTTTCGCTTTAGACATGACATGCATATCAATTTACTCCCTCCATGACAATGCCAAAAATATCTCTCTTTTGTATGACATATGTCGTAGCAATTAAACAAAGATTTCTCCCCCTGAAAATATACTAAGATTTCTCCCCCTTTTGTCATAAAAATAAGACAAAAGACAAAGAAAATAGGTATCCTCACAAAATAGCGTTAACCAATATAGACAAAGGTAAACATACCTGATTCGAGATATTAAAGGTGCAATTCTCTTGCAAATTCCACAGTCGCACACCCCAAAAAGATATTACCAGGAAGAACAAGTTCAAAAGCACTCTCACCCATTATTTGTCATTCCCTAAATAACAACGTGTCGACCTTCCCAAGTAAGGTTTTTCGATAGAAACTTGAGTTCTAGTACAACTTTATAAGTTAAATTGTTGTTATGTTTTTCTTCCCTAGCCAGTTACGAACATAGGAATTCAAGGCTTAGTCATCCATATTCTCATAGAGTTACGAAAAACCATCACCTTTAGAGAAAACATAGGGTTCCCCTTCTTAGCACGTTATGACTAAGAATTAACAGTACAACAATTTATCATGCGGAGTCCAAAATTGTAGCTTACGAGGGATCTCCTTACCAAAATTATCTCCACTTAACCATAAGAGTCAGAAACATGGATTTTGATAATTCTTCGCAAATTGTGTTACCCGAAATGGTGATATGGCTATAAAAGTGAATTTACAACAGTTCACAATAAATAAATAATCATTATGATTTTGAGTATTGCAGTCATCAAAAAGTTTGAGCATGACTTTTTGAGTTATGTCATCAAGTTAAACAACTAAACTTAACACTTATGAAAACATAACATAAAATGTTAGAGCATTGCTCTGTTGAACCCACTGATGTTTTAATCTCAAGTCAGTTTTCAAGTTTAGTTGACAAAAACACAATCCTTGATAAGTCTACAATATCTACTCGGACTAGGATAATTTAGGTATTGAGACGAAGCACGATAGAAGACCATTGAAGATGAAGACCGGAGCTTACACACTTGATATTCATCGTCCTCATCTCAAAAGGTAAATGACTCTCTTGGTTTCTTGTCATTCTATCTTTATATCTATCGTTAACTAATCATCATCCATTGGAACTAATACCTATGACGGTAAAAATACATTGTTGTATATATATACCCGAGGATAATAAATTCCTACATAAATTGTGAGAACGACCATTGATGAGAAATGAGAATATAAGTTGGTGTTGTGGTCGATTGTTGGATGAATGGATGGATGCTAGTCAAACTAATGGGATAGTCAACTGGGCTAGGTGTTGACATGGACTGAAGTTGTTGTGGGCTTGTTTGTTTTGGGTGTTGGATAATTAACCCAGGTTAATGGTTGCTTCGACATTTTGGGAAGTTGGCCATAAAGAAGGTTTAAAACGAAGAAAAAAAAAGCCTAACAGGGATTATTCTTGGACGGGAGAACTCTTAGACGACCATAGGGCTTTCGACAAGCGGGGGAAAGAGGGAGTCAAAGGTTGAAGGAGTTTGAGCAGCAAGGATTCAAGGCTTGAATAAAAGATCGAAAGAGGATGATTCGGTGACAAGGATTTATTCTTTCTTCTCTCTTTTTCTTGCAATCTTTTTATACGATTTTTGAGAAATCCATTAATATGTGTTGCTAAGCTTGTAGCTAGGGTTTTAGGCGGAAGCCAATTTAATTGTGCTTACATGAACTCCATAATGATATTTCGTAAAGAGTTTAATGATTAATAATTTTACTTCATATTGCTTGGTTATGTAATTTGATTCATGTGATTTTATTGATTATTTATGCTTTTCAATTGATGTGGTGTGCTTGGTTAAATTCTTTGACGCGACATGTTTTAGGATTGATATATAACGCTTTAGAATCACTACCATTGAAGCGAAGAAAATTAAAACGGTGAAACATAAATTTAGGATTTTAATGCTTTATCTTCCGAGACGTGGGATTGGTTCAATATTCGTCTTGAGTTATATAAAATACGTTTTGTAGATTATTATGCATGATATAATTGGTGGAATCCGAAAAACCCTAGTTAACGTCTCTCCCAGTTTGTGTTAACTTTATTTATTTTTATTCTTCAAAATCATTTTCTAAAAATCCCAAAGCATTTCATTTTTGATTCATAAATTAGAGATATTAGTTACAGTAATTTCCACTGCTCCCTGTGGGTTCGACCTGTACTTGTCGTTGTCTACTAGTTAGACACTGTGCACTTGCAGTTATTTATTATAGGTTTTCCCAGCCTATCTCCTAGGAGTTGCTCCACTTCCCTTCGTGAAGGCTAGCGCCACCCTGCCTCTAACAGGTGTCATGTGCCTGCCCTTCTATTCATACTAGTTGGTGTCTGCCCTTATCATTATAGAGGGGTGCCCCTTTACTTTCGGTCTGCGTTTCTATTTTGGATGTCCGTTATCTAGGTCTGAGTGCAGCCGTTAGGCTTGCCACGCATCTGTTTTTGATTGAGTCTCTTCCGGATAGTGTTATCCGTTGTATTTAGTCGAGTAGAGGTCTGTACTGTTTTTCATCAGAGATTTAGTGAAACAATTGAGACTGCTTTTGCAGAGGTTACTTGTTCTTGCTTGGTTTCTTGATATCTTTGTTGTGGGAACACAACAATTGGTAATCAGAGCCATAGCTTTCCTGCTTCACCATGGGAAATTCGCTGACCACAAAGGAGCTTACAGATTGATTTAACAAACATCAATTGGAGTTGGATCAGGTGAATATTCAGATCAAAAACATCAATGGGAGAGTAAATCTAATGGCTACGAAGGCAGATTTACAGGTTCTATCTTCCAAGATTGATTCGAACTTAACTAAGGAGGATTCATGGATACCATAGCTACAATTTTTGGAAAAACCCACCTCAAAGATGCAGGAAGTCCATCTAGTTCTGCTTCAGGGGAGGTTACATAGGAATCCGGACCTACTTCACCAGCAGAACACAAGGAGTACAACATCAACAACCGGCTGCCGAGATTGGAATTTCCTAAGTTTGATGGGGATAATCCAAAGACATGGGTCTTAAAGTGTGATCAATTTTTTTTCCTAAATAATACAGATGATGCTAAAAAGATGATGCTGGCTTCTATGCATTTGGAAGGTAAAGCTGCTAATTGGTGGTCTAATTTCTCACTTCATTTAGATAATATTTCATGTGATGTTTTATCTAAGGGTATTTGTGCTAGATTTGAGAATCCTGGTAATGATAATATTCTGGGATTGTTTAATAAGTTGGTGCAAACAGATTCTGTGGAAGAATTTTTTGAGGAGTTTGAAACCCTGAAAGCTCTGTTGTTGAGCAAACATAAGGATTTGCCTGAGCAATTTTTCATTGACATCTTCATTGGTGGTTTAAAAGATGAGATTCAAAAGGTTGTACAAATGTTCAATCCACCTACTCTCATGAAAGCCTTTTCTCTAGCCAGGATACAAGAGCAGAATTTAGCCATACAACTGAGAGCCACCAAACCACCTCAGAGATCTTTACCAACACTTTCAATACCTATAAACCGTCTTCTTCAACTACTTTCCCACCTAAACCATTGACTATTTCTTCTAACACACCCAAGATCACTTAAAATTCCTCCCCTAAAATTAGTCCTTCTAGCCAACAAACTAAGAAGCTCACACCTGAACAACTTAAGTATAGAAAAGAGTAAGGACTTTGTTATAATTGTGATGAGATTTTCAGGCCTGGTCATGCCTGCAATAGACAACAGTTTTATTTGCTTCTAGGTGTAGACACTACTGGGAGTAGTCAGGAAGAAGCTGAGTTGGATAATACTGACATTCCCACAGATTTGGTTGAAAGTGACATGGAGATATCTCTTCATGCTTTGACATGTAATGTTAGTAGTGATATTATAAGAATTCCTGGTACTATCAATAAACAGCCCATATCTATACTTATAGACACTGGTAGCACGCACAGTTTTTTGGATAGTGATCTGGCTAATTCATTGAAATGTGTTATACAACAAACTCCTCAAATGTTGTTCACTGTAGCCAATGGAGAAAAGACAGTCAGTGCTGGTATCTGCACTCAATTATAGTGGACTATGCAAACACACAAGTTTTGTGCTGATATTAGACTCTTGCCTTTGGGAGGATGTGACATGGTTTTAGGAGCTTACTGGCTTAGTCAATTGGGGGACATTTTACTGAATTTGGCAAAGCTAAGTATTTCCTTCAAACATAAGGGGAGAAAAATTACATTGGTTGGGGCAAAGCCTACTGCTTCTTTGAGTTCTATGAGTGGTACAGCTGTTACAAAATTCTTCAAGAAACACTCTCCTGGTGTTTTTGGTCATCTTTTCTCCATCTCTTCTACACCCATTACATCCCCTTTACCCACTGAAATATCCACCCTTCTCCAAAAATATGCCACTGTGTTCTCAGAGCTCAATACATTACCACCTCAAAGGTCCTTGGACCACCAAATACCCCTTAAACCAAACTCTGTACCACCCAACATGAGGCCATACAAATGCCCCTATATTCAGAAAACTGTCATTGAGAAGCTTGTGCAGGAAATGCTGCAGAATGGCATTATTCAGCCTAGCCATTCCCCTTTTGCTTCACCAGTTTTATTAGTCAAGAAGAAGGATGATACATGGAGATTTTGTGTTGATTACGGGAAGCTTAACAACATTACCATCAAGGATAAGTACCCCATTCCAATTATAGATGAGATGCTAGATGAATTGCATGGAGCCACTGTTTTTTCTAAGCTAGACTTGAGATCTGGTTACCACCAAATCAGGGTAGTACCTGACATCCACAAGACAGCATTCAGAACTCAGGAGGGCCACTATGAGTTCAAAGTCATGCCCTTTGGCCTGACAAATGCTCCTCATTTCAGTCACTTATGAATGAAATTTTTCATTCTCATTTGAGAAAATTTATTTTGGTATTTTTTTATGACAAACTGGTCTATAGTCCTTCCTTAGCAACTCTTGTGCAGCATTTGGAGATTATTTTGCAGTTATTACAGCAGCATCAACTGTCAGCTAAGATGTCTAAATGTTGTTCTGCTCAGTCATCGTTAGAGTATTTAGGCCACATCATATCTGCAGCAGGGGTTCAAGCAGATCCTGTTAAAATTGCAAGCATGGTCAGTTGGCCTTTACCTACAATAATTAAGGAATTGAGAGGGTTCCTTGGGCTCACTGGATATTATAGGAAATTCATTAAAGATTATGGGATTATCAGTTGTAGATGGTGAAAAATGAGAGAGGGACAAGATTGTCAAAACACTATCGAAACCATGCCTTATTAAAGGCAATCGCCTATTCAGGCTCATAGCTCAGAGTGCAACCCATTCCATGAGATGGACAAACTCTCTATGAGCTCTCTCTTATAACTCCGGTGGGGAGGGTAACATCATAGTGCAGTACTAATAATCTCAAAAACATATTAAACCCATTGATCCGCTTCATGTCGACATCCATCTCGATATCAGAACCAGGTCGCTTAATGGTATACGGTGAAGAGTTAACAGAGACGTAT
>JAJJMA010255979.1:0-23061 GCA_023529015.1 Papaver nudicaule | reverse complement strand
GGAATTGGTCTCTGCTACATCCCAGACCGAAGTCTTATAGTAGGCTAATGTTTGTAGGCAGTTTGTACTGTGCGTGTTCAATCTGGACGAGGTCCCAAGGTTTTTCTACAGGTTGTAGTTTCCTCGTAAAAAAATCTCTGGTGTCTTGTGTGCTTTACTTTCCGCATTATATTCTCTGATTATATAATTAAAGCAAATACAAGAAGTACGTTATTAATAAACCTGATCGTTGTCCTCAATCCATCCCTTGGATTTACCAAGATCATGTCTTGCGTTGGACTGATCCTTTGAGATCCAAACTCATGTTAACGGATCTGGATATTGAGTTTTGAGATCGTCCAGATCTGACCATAAGTCTCACGAGCCCAAACGAAAAGTTGGTTGTATTTCGGTACCCCTGCTTTTTCAATCACATCTCCATCCGATTGACCATCTTGCACAACTTGATCTTGATTTTTCTTTGGTTTTTGTGACTTATAGGTTTGCTACCATTTGTATTCAAGCGAAGGAAAGGTTTGGCGCCATCTTTAAAATAAAGGTCCCTTGCACGAAGAATCTACAAATGATGCACATATACAGAACAATTAGTAAGTAGATCTTTTTATATAAATAGAGGTTGTTATATACAGATATTGAAATGAATGTAAACAATATGTAAACAACTCACCAAATTTACATCATCAAAACTCGGGTTTTCTTCCGTTGATTTCCCAATACATTTGTAAATTTTTTTCAATTCTTTCTTGATTTTACTAACCCTATTTTGAATTCCCGAACTCCCTCGCTTAAATGGATTACCTCCGTTGAATGTTGCAAAGTTTGCCAAAGTTAGAGGCCATTGATCTTTTGCCGGAAGGTTTTTGTAATTTTGTTTGGTATCATAAATGCGCCATCATAAGATGCTTATCTTCATCCTCATCGAATTTCTTTCTTTTTGGGTTTTTTTGTTGGAGGGTTTTGTTGTTGTTGTTGTTCTTGTAAATGTGATTGTGATTGTGAGTTAATAAAATCCATGTTGTTCATGTTGGTGTTGTTGTTATGAGATGAAATATGAAAGATATAGATAGAATGTGGAATTTTGTGTAAAGGTAAAGGATATGGTGTGATTTATGATTGTAGGGGAATAAACTCGCCGACCCACGTGTCAACATTTGAGAAGTGGAGCAAGATAACTCAAGAGAAGAGGGAAGCATGAAAATGAATCGAAGTCCTATCGTACAATAGAGAGTTGTCTACATCACTTGATCGAGACCATACACGTGTTAACGGACAACCAATAATCGATGAAGGAGGCAACGAAGCATAGGTAGTAGATGGGTCATTAATAGCTGTCAGAACAAGGAAAAAACTTTCAAAACCGTGATCACAAATAATTCTCGATTCCCTCATACCACCGAAGAGAAAGTACATATCGAAGATTAAGATAGCATCGAAGACTCAGATACAAAATAAAGACTCTCGAAGAAGGAACCCTTGCTCGATAATGAGATCGAACCCCTGCCGCCTCTCGATTCACCATAAAGCTTCGATGGACAAACCGACTTACTCGACAGAGTCCGACACCCACGATTGTGTAGTTTTTCTTATTAGTTGTATCCCACCTTGTATTTTTCACTATATATAGCGAGCTCGGATTCACTTATAAGGGTTGGAATTTTGATAAGACTTTAGGACCTTGGTGAGATACTAGGTAAGCCATTGAGCGCCAATCTTCTCCAGTTCGAAAGCTCATTTCCTATTAGTATAATCAAATAAAGAAATTGTAATACATTCATTATGAATGTAAGTTCTGGTTCTTCATAATATGCTTTGTAGTTTACTTAATATGTTAAACTCATTTTATAGCATAATCGAGATCCACAATATTACCCTTTATACCATGTGTTAATCAATGGATGTGAGGTATGAGATTTCATGCAGATTTTATACTTTTACAATGATGTTAGAATTGGTGTAATCTATATAGAGAGTGACTAAATTACGGTTTGTTTTTTCTTATAGTACGCCCGCTCAATTGGATCGAGGTTAAAAAGATCCATCGACATTATTGCCGCCTCCTGTTGTTCACGTGCATTCACTTGTGTTTGACGCTGGTGAAATTGGTTTACTGTCATCATTTCCATCCACATTCCATTTTATTGCATTCTGATTTCTTCCTTGTGCAAATGAGATTTTTCCAAATAATCCATCAGCCGGGAGCTCCCTGCGTCGAGTTCAGTTACAACAGTATCTTCTTCCTTGATAATTCTCTTCTTAATATCTTTTGACGACTTATCTCTCGCTTAGCTGTCTTGTTCCTAATGGGCCTCACCATCCCGTTGTAGGGCCACCGAACACGGCCATTAGGTATTGTTTGTGACCCCGTTGGTTGAGTAGGTGCATAGATCTTGTCGCTTGGATTCACATTTTGTTGGACGATTAGTTCATAATCATACCCAGGAACAGATTTTCTCAAAAGTTCATATGCTTCATCGAACCTAAAAGGCTGACCTGTCTGCCTTTGAAATTGGTATATGCCTTCACGAGTCTGGATGGACATATTTAATATAGAGTTAGTTATTCGTTTATAACATGTTCATTCAATACGGTAATAACTAAAAAAACTTAGCAAGTCCTCATATGAAGCACCGCTCCTATTTTGACGATGAATAGCAGTAATGATGGACACGACCTTCCCCTCTTTTTTTGATGTTCTTGAATCTCGATTTTATTGATTTCCAATCTCTTCCGTTAGGATCTCCAATAAGGACGTGGAAGATGTCAAGAATTTTTGCGCAGAAGTCAGTTTTGTTTTGACCAGAACCAACAACACCAACTACAGATATGGCGATAAAAGCATTTGTAAGTTGAATATCTTCGTCGCTAGTGAAATTTCTAACCATTTTGAAGTGAGTTGAGAGACAATTGAGAGAGAAATAGAGAATCAACTAAAATGAGATTGATTGGGTTGAAATTGTAGTTGCGAAGGTGGGTTGGTTTTATAGTGAAAAACTCCAACGGATCTATTTTTTAAAGTTATAAAACGGACGGCCAAGAGTGAAATTACCGTTCAAAAGGGAGGGCTTAGATCCAGTGTGTGAGAAGTGTGAGAAAAAAAATGTCAAATAAATATCTATTACTCGACGACTATTCAGAAACCGCGTGCACAAATGTGCGGCTTCTGAGAAACCGCAACGACTTCTGAGAAACAGCATGCTGCGATTTCTGAGTAACGGATGAGTAAGCCTTGTCTATAAGAGGGTAGAGATCTCTTCCCCCCTTGTAGATATGCCTACGTTTTTTCACCACAATGTGAAGAAATTGTCCATATTTTGTACTTTTTGAGCACCATAGTGCTTATTCTTAGTGAAACAAACCGTTGTTTTGTGGAGATGCAAAAAGAATATATTTAAGCTAGTTACGTCTAGTTAAATTTTGAGCAACTGGAATCGATGTCGATGCTTTTTCTCCGGCTGGTTTTGTACTCCCGCTGGCCTTTTTTTTTTTTAATTGGGCCGACCGACCGGAGGGCCCGAAGGACCCCTTTTATGGCCACTTTTTTTGTAAAATGTAGAGTAACACCATTGAACCAATTTGATAAAAAAAAAATTGGTAAGATACCCCCTAAATTACTAAGTAGTCCTTATCAAATTTAATAATCACCCTTCCCTATCCTTTTTTACTAATTATACCCAACTTTCTATCACACAACCAGCACCGCCACTAATACATCCACCACCAACACATTCCACCACCGCCACCTCCACCTCCACCATATTCCACCACCACTACCAACAACCGCCACTAACCACCACCACATTCCGCCACAACAACATTCCGTCGCCGCCCACATTCCACCACCGCCACCACCACATTTCGCCACCGCCACATTCTGCCACCGCCACACTCCACCATCATCGCCATCGTCACACACCCTTCTAACTCTTCGGTCGGCCCTCCCACCGTGGTAGTTAATATTCTCCTTGGATGTGTAATTCATGCAGAAACAAAATTATTATATGAAAAAAAAAGGTTTATTATGTTATATGCTGCCAAATTGTTGAATTATTGAATCCTATTGAATGAAACCGTTGTTATTACATGTACGTGTTATGTACATTTTGTATAGATACCATGTATTCAGATACAAGTCAATAAGGGAGACATTAAAAGCTCGTCGAGCATAAACAACGAGCGACCATAGATAGTTCCATCCATGTTCCGTGAACAAGTGTTGGTTCCTCGATCCATGATACCATGCATGTATCATGCACACCACAACGTACACTTCAAATTATGAACGGTGCATGATCAATTCTATATTATGTCGCATTTGTCGTTCATACAAGAACACAAAAATTGATGTTTAATCTAAGTACACTGAATGCTTAGCCGACCATGTACATTTTTCATACAAGTCACAACATATTTCATTAGATTTTCTCATGAGAGACCAACTAAATGCTGCCAAAGTGCCAAGTACTAACTCATACTTATTTCATTTAATCAGTGAAAACGCTTTAGTCCAATTACTAGGGCAAATTGAGCTCAAAACCTAGGCATAGCTAGAGATTAGTGGTTTATTAGTAGGTTGTTGTTATTAGGGTTCCATTACAATCACCATTCATTACCACCACCACTGCCACTACTAGTGATGGTGGGCCGAGTGCAGGCTCCACTGAACGGCGTTCAAAGAAATTAGTAGAATTTTTAATTTTTGCTTTTGTTTTTGTTTTGTGGAAAAGTCATAAGTTTTGGCGCTACTGATGGGTCCTTCTTCCATTCTAATGACCTCATCTTCTCTCTTATTTAGAGACCATTACCAACTGATCCACAACTTTAGTTGGAAGACTAACAGGGGAGAAATTTCTCGACTTGCATTATCAATACTAAAAGACATGAACACAAAAGATTGAAAGAAGAAAGGGAGAGCACGCTTTTGTTTCAAGATTAAGCCAGTGGTTTCATTGGTGGAGGATATATGGCCAATTGGCCCCATTCATTCTTCCATCATCACTATTTGACATTTTACTACAATCACTCATATTCTCCATCATTTCATATATCATATGAATGTATCATCTTGCTACTCATTTCTTCATGCATGTAAATTTTTGAATTTAACTTAAAGAATCTTCAATTGATAAAACAAATGAATCCTTCATGTCAAAAAAAAAAAAAAGAAATGGATTCTAAGAATACATGCATTCTATGCATGGAGTTAAATTTATTTTCTTTTATTTCCCGGTAGTTATATGAAAAAAGTTATAAAATGGCTCAAACATTCGAATTCATTGGTGAAAAAGCCAACTCTCATATCTGAAATCAGTATATCTAATTTTCACTCTAGAATTTGGAGATCTCGTAAATATCTTGAAAGCAAAATGACTCAAAAAAAACTTCACGACAATTAACAATACAAATACAAATAGAAAGTGCTTAATAATAATTCAATAGTTTCAAGATAATGGGTTCAAAATAGTGCTTAGACTTACTCTAGTTAGATATATATCCTATAATATAATGATGCCAATATTGGCTTATTAGCTAATCTAATACTATAAGAGCATCTCCAATGGTGTTTGGATGTGAATCCTATGTGGAGACCTAAAAAATAGAGATTTCATTAATGTTGAATACAAATAAATTCTAATTTTTAAAACCATCTCCAATGGTAGTTGAATACATATTTATTTTGATACACTTGTCGTTTAATTATAGAATTTGATTAACAAAATAAATTAAAAACAGTAACAAAATAATATTATTGATGACGTGGGTTTGGAAGAGAGTTTCTAAATACCCAAACTCTCATCTAAACTCAATTTGCCAAATCATATCCAACTTTAAATATACAAACACCGTTGGAGAGTGTTTTTTTGTGTAGAGTTTCTAAAATCCTATGTGTCATCAATTTTTTTCCAAACCCAAACACCATTGGAGATGCTCTAATAACTTGTTAATGCATGTATTCAAAAGAAAGAATTCTAGGATCCGTATGATAAGACACTAACAATAATCTTTTTTTGTTTTCTTGTTCGAATTATGTAGTTGTTATGTTTCTCAAAAACAATAGAAACCCATTAGTTGTTCTTGTTAAATATTGTTGGTTAGGTAATCCGAAACTAAACATAGTTTTGAGGAGCTATAGCAGGTGTTGATCAAAGGAACCCCTGATACTTTTAATATTAATTTATTAAACTAATTAAACAAACAAATATATACTAGATATTACAATGACAATGCAATCTATAGATATTTCATTAGTGATTTAGAGATTTGGACCGTTGAGAATGAACAAAATAAATTTAAAATGCTAGTATATGAACTTGATCAAATTTCATCAAACATTTTTTTCGGTGCTGCTATTTGACACTCAATTCATCACTCTGTCTAGCACTCACACCATCCAGACCTTTCATTTTGGATGTGTGGAACCCGTTCCTGTGTGATATGGGTTCTGGCTGAATGTGATGTACCAGTACTTTAGCGACATGTGTCTCTGAGTGCTAAAGAGAGTGCTAAAAAAGAGTGTTAAATAGCATTTTCGCATTTTTTTATTTTTTATTTCTTCAATTATTGTCTTCAAATTTTCCTCGAAACATAAAAAATTATACATATTGTTGACTGAAAGCAACAACAGAGGTCTTTCCTTTGCCGACGAGGTACCGTGATCATCTTAACAATAACCATAAATTGTTTTAGTAATTAAAAGTCACTCAACAAATTGATTGTTGAGAGATATATATAGACTTATCTAACACTTTTTGCTTAATTAATTTGCATTAACAGTATATATTATTCATCAGGACTTAAGTTCAATTATGTGCTTACCCGAGCATTGGGATAGATCAACAGTGAATAGTTGTTGAATGTTAATGACAACTTATCTGTTTTAACTTGGCAAAGCAATAATTTACAGCCATCATTAGGAAGGCAAACCCCGATGCTGTAATAATAATTTTACGTAAAAATACACGCAAGACCAGTAGAATTTGTTGATATTTTCCTTTCCTGGATTCTTGCTTTCTTAGGCAAGAAAGCAGTTACCAACTCCGGCTCATTGTTGGGTTATATGAGTGGAACGTAAAGGACTATGCAGTGGAATGGAAGATAAAAAGTACAGTGAAAGAGCCAAACAACGACAAGAAATCCAATAAGAGGTTTAGGTCCAGTTTATGCATATAGTATTTATTAATTCCCAATATCTAACCTATCTAATCAAATAGTTTGTTGGATTTTCTAATAACTATAACAACCATCCCTATCTACAAATTATAACTCATATATGGGATAGATAGAGATTGGATATAATAAGATCAAGTTCCAAACTAATTTAATCCCATCTCCATGTGGTATGTTGGGCATGGAGAAAGAAATTTGGAGTTTGATATTTCTATATATCACATACCTACCAACCAACCCACACAAATTTTGATAATCAAGTTCTTGAAAGAATGCACTCCCGACTTTGTAGTTCGTTTTAATTTCACTAATTACAACACGAGGGAAGAGACCTATAGCACGCGAGATAGTGTAATCAACGATACAAAACCCACAAAATTAAACTCTTAACAATGGTCAATGGGCACACTCTAGCAACACGCGCTGCTGAGGAGCATTTACTGAATGTTCAACAAGCTATTATGACACAAGATAAATGTCACTTTTCTAGTCGGGAGCTCCATAAGAAGTGACAAATAGAGTGTTTGGATACACCTTCAGAAATCACTTTCAACGTCTAGAAGTAAAAAAAAAATCAGAAATCAGTTTGGCAGCACAATTTCAGAACGATTTACTTTTTTCTGAAGCAAATTTTTTATGCCTTTTACTTTTAGAAGAAATTGTATTCCGATAACCAACATAACGATAAACGATCAACCGAACAGTCATAGACACCAAATCAGTGGGTCTAAATGTACTCAATAAAGTGTAAGGGGTCGATTGTGGCCCAATGTAGCTTTAGTATATTAGCCCTAACCCAGTTATTGCATAATCTCATTCAAAAATTAAAATTTGGAGAATGAATGAATGGCTGTTGAGATGTCATCTCATAAAATTTGAAATATAGCGGCCAAGTCCGTTGCCTTCTTAGTTAGAGGCAGATGGGTCAAACCAAACCGACTAAATGCAAACAAAAGGCATTTATAAATCCAATTAGTTATCCATAAACAAAACAGTTTAAAGAGAAGAAAAAATGCATACATTGATCAAAGAAAAACAGCTAATGTTGGCTATAGTGGGTACCTCTCTTGTCTTTATGAAAGTTGTTTAATTTAAAATGTTCTCATTTTGTTCTTCTTATTGTTTTCTTTAATCAAAGAGTCAAAAGAAAAAAAAACCAAGATTTAAGATAAGCCCTTGAGGACAAAAGGAGATGTTGAGATGAAAGAAAAAGGGAGGATGTATGGATGGATGGAAGAAAAGATTATCTTAAAATATGATTAGTGATTTAAATCTCCTTGTTAAAAGGAGAATCTGGCTCCATTGTTGAAGGATGTCTGTACTTAGTTGATTTACTAATAATTAAGAATTAAATTTTCATACTTATGGATTTAATTATAGTATTAATCATATGATTAGACATACTTGCAGTCTTGCAGGTGAACATATGCGTGACACTGTAGTTGACTGCACAGATACTTGACAGTTAACACTGATGCTGTGGTGATGTACAATGCTGCATATTGCATTTCGGGCCTATAGGCTGTAAGCAACGTCTAAGACTTTCGGTTATATACTAAGAAGGGTCGTTAAGAACAAGCATTCTAGTCTATAGGACCACCTCACTCCCCCACAAGCCAAGCAAATGGAAAGTACCACGGGCACCAAAACCCACAAAAACTTGACGGTCTGTTCCACTTCTCATATGAGATGGAACCCCCAACCATTAACCCACGGATTTATAAGGGTGACTGGTTTTTGAGATCCCACGTCATGTGAGGAACGGGATAGTCCGTGAGCTATATCATCCACGGTCAACTAAACATTTTTGATTGCTTACTGTCTAGCGACAGGGGGCAAAGTTTAAATACATCATCAAGGATGCTTTTAGCTAGTATGCACAAGAGAACTCTGCATCTCAGGTGTCATTCAGGCATTTGCATTTTCCGAGCCGTCGTAACGACCTTGACGCTGAGATAGTTTTGCTTGGAAAGTTGACTTGGATGTGACCCACCTAACCACTTGATGTTTACATGACATAATTAGCATTAAATCTCAAGTGTTAAGATCTCTTTTGATACTACAGTTGAAGGTTGATTCCTGATTAATACTGTAAAGCGTACACAAACAACACATTGATTGGGGGCATGCATGATATATACAACCGTATTACCATCCTTGACAAACAAACAGCATCTGACAGTAACCTAACTAACTGTACCACTAGTCTCATTTGGTATACCTTATTCGAAAACGATGTAATCAGTACATTAGACCTGAAAACAGTGCTCCAGGACGTAGTAACTATAATTTTGTCAGAAGAATTTCACCGTTCACCTCTTTTAGAGAACTACCGACAAACGTTTAGACACACGAAGATCTTTAAAATCTTAACAACATTTATATATTTCATTATAATAATGTTGCCTGGTAGTCAAGGTTTTGTCTTGGTTTAAAATCTGTAAATCAAAGATTAGGACATGTGGGAGGATTTGATACTCTTCTGAAAATGATCAGTACTTGGATTTGCAGGCATGCTGGTACAGTACAAAGATAATGACATTATTTACATGATGAGCTAATAAAAACAAGTTCATTGATTCTGTACTAACAACAAGCTTTTCTTCTTTTCTTTTTGAAAAGATAATTATAGGGAAATGGTCTTTAATTCATCTGGCCAATTGGGTCCTATTCGATCCCAATTGCATCTCCCAAATATAGTGATGGGTGGTATATGAGATCTTTCTGTCTTTCTCATTTCCCTCCTGTAACCCGGCTTTTTCGGGCTAAATGTTAAAGCCTTTTGTGTTTGTGATATAGTTGATAACTTGGTATTAGAGTCGTCTCAAAATCATTGGGTCCATAGTACTTGGGTTCGTGACAATTCCTAGTAGAGCATGATAAACCATCATGTCATAGGTTCTATGTCTCTGAATAGGCAACCTATATAGGTCGGATCGAGACGTAACTGAATTTCGTTGAACTTTCGGTCACAGTATCAGGTGGGCGTGGGGCGGCTCTGAATCCAATGGGGTTCACTGTTCAGGATGAAGTGAAGAGTATAAAGTTGCTGGCTTCCTAAATGGTCGGTCCATTCGCATTCTGTTGATAGATGAATGGACAGTCTGGCTAATGTTGATGGAGTCGGATGTGAAGGGAATTTGTTCAGAAAGCGCGTTGCAATAATATCACAGCATCCAAGCATGGAACTGGTGTTAGAGGATTAACATTAACATTATAGATTTGGAAACTTCTATAGACTTTTATACACACACACAATTTTTAGTCACTCAAATTTCAACACAAAGGCATCCAGGAAAGCTAAAACCTGACGCCGTAGAAATTGCCACAACTGATATAGTTATGTTACCTCGGTTTAATGCTATTGACAAACGCGCAAATGACGAATGTCTATGTCGAGTTGGAGATTCTAGCGCTGTTTATTAACCAATGAACCCCGTTTTGCTTCTCGCTCTATTGGAATGACCTTCTGTTGGGATTAGTTGCACCTTAGACATAGTAGGTCTGATAATGGAAGTGATAGCCCCCTTCATATATACATGCAGTAGAGACATGACATTTTCTATCTCTATTTTAAGTGTTGTTGCCTAGACAAATACTGGCCAGACGGAACAAATATATGCATTTCTACAGGTACAAAACCATTGAAAAGAAAGAGTATTTAGATTCCATATATAAGCTTGTAAAAGGAAAAAAAGATGCAATATATAAAGCACGCGAGCATCATTTGGCAAAACACTCATACAGGGTTGGAGTGAGCACCTGATTATATGACAAAAAAGTTCCCACTGGCGGCAGTTGGTTTCTTTCCTCCAGTAACCTGTAAATCATCAACGCTTGTGCGAAGACTCACACTAGAATCACTGGAACTCCGCCCATGTGTCTGTATAGACATTGGTGGAGAAGGGTAGCGTTGCTGGTTAAAAGACATGAAATACTACATGTAAGAGTCTAGTACCAAAACGCAGCATTCAAATAAAAACAAGCTAAATTCCGATGTCTAAAAGTAATACAGTACTACTTTTGATCTCAGAACTGCGATTTCTGAAAGCAAGAATGTAGCTATTCAGGAAGTCAGGGTCAGAAATACATCTAGCTAGCCACTTTGCATTTCCTAGTATCATTTGGAAAATGCTCAATTCTGTAAGAAATTGCTCTATATGACACAAAAATACCAATGTGGAGCAAAATTGTACCTGTCTGATTATATTATTGCTGTCTATCTCCCTCATTTTTCCATATGGTGGCGTTGGTAGTGATGTTGAAAGTAGCAACTCCCCAAATGTAACTTCTCCCGATGAACGCCTCGGTCTGGGAATATCTCTCGGATTTGTTACTTCTCCAGCTACATATTGTTGTAATACAGTTCAGAATAGAGCAAGAATAGTAGCTACACTCATATTTAGAATTCAGAAATGCATGACTCAAAACTCAGCACCTTGACTAACCAACCCCAAGACTTGAGGATATTGAAACTAGGATAGTAGATACTCAAAACTTTTGCCTAGTAAAACATCAAGCAAGGGATGCATGATTGATTAATATTGCACAGGTCTATGTATTCATGCTTACAGTCAAATGTTGCCCAGGAGTTATCCCAAGGAGGTACCGCGGACGTGTTCTTTTTGGCTCCCTCCTCGTATCCTCCATGTTTAAAGTCTGGCACTTGTGATGCCGCCCTTGGTGGAGGTATTAGCATCCCTTTTGTCTTCATATCTAAAGATCCCTGTGTAACCACAACAACGAATCCTCTTAATACAAAACAGAAACACAACTGAATAACTTTGTCAAAGAGTCGTCATTACCGTATGAGATCTTGTTACCGAATATGTCGATCGTGGCATTTGAGAGTTGTTACTGGAATTTCTACCTTCTGGTCCCTGGTTAGAATCTGGTCTGTGGCTTGGTTGTGTTGCTTTCCTTGAGACCCATCTTTTCTCATCGTACCTATTTGAAGGCCATACCGTGACAGTTTAAGTATAACTTTGAATTGGTTAATTTTAATCTTTATTTGAAGGTCAATAATCAATTTGGTTGTTACATACTTAGCTCGAATGAAGTGCTCAATATCACTCCTGTCGTATGAGGATGGTAGTTCTGCCTCCCAATAACTGTTCGACTTTTCGTTACCCATCTCTATGAAAATGATTAAAAAACTATTACCAAATAATTCTAAATGTAGCCTAAACAGTTCAAAAGCAGCATATCCGATTTTTGCAGGAAACAAGAGTATTCATCATCCAAAGCTCATGGCTTGTGTTCAAAGCCAACCAAATACATATTTGTTAGGACACTGACCAACCAAATTTGTTTTCGCGTCCATGGTGGAAATGTTCATACCTTGCATAAACAAAATTTGCTCCGGTAGCCATGTATCCAGGGTTGCAGACCTGACCTATAGTAAGCAAATAGACAGCCTAATAGAGATCAGAAACTATAGAATTCAATCTAACTGCCCAATGCAGTAACATTTACTGGCTGTCATCTCTAATTTCAATTTTGAATATCTACGTAAAGGTTCCTAGCAAGTTAAAGCAAAGAAATTACTTGGACTAACTAGGACTTCAACATCAATACTCGAAAGACCAGGACAATGAGGCTGTGGCTACCGATAACAAATGTGCATACCTTTGATATATGCACTCCAAGACTTCTATGTACACCTGAACATTGTATGCATATAAAGATTCCTAGATTCACGCTTGCCCATCGCGGTGCCCTGGAACATGAATGAATCAGAAACTACACATTGATGATTAAGCCATAACATGCAAAAAATTCGAAAATCTTCAGTGCTTGGGTTTTCTTGTTTTAGATGGCAATGGTCATCAAAAGATACATACCTTCCTTTACAATCTGCACACTCCTTGTTCTCTGGTAGCCGTAAAAGACCCTCCAATATCTACACAATACAGAATCCATAACCATGATTCATTAATTAGCATAAAAATGAAATGTGATGAGTCCTGGACTCCTCGAAATGTACACGCTATTCTCAGCCGGTGAAATAACTACCCGTATATATGTCGAACAGATATAACCCAGGAAGCAAAACGTAATCAATTGACCAAAAATGTGCATCTAACATTGCATAAAGAAACAGCATTTCAAACACCCAAAAGAAGCAAATTGTCTAAGACTATGGATTCATTAGTGTACCTTTGTATGTTTAGCATTAAGCTCCTTGCTAATGGCAGCTTTCCCATTCATTTTCCAACAGCTTTCTGATTCCTTCAAAGGTTTACTCTTGTCTCTGTCTAATCACAGAATTCAATCAAACAAAAGAGAAACAGAAAAACACAGATTCTGGCAATTCTAGAGAGAGAAAGAAAGCTTAATAATTTGTGTGTTTAGGCGTTGTTTGAGGAAGAAGCAAGGAAGGAGAAAGCAAAACCGTTAAGAAGGAGATCCTAAAACAAAGGTTTATAAGGACATGGGTAAATATAGACTTGTGTAAGACGGAAAAAGAAGTGGTGTATAGTAGGGCCCCTCAGCATTGATGTTTTGGCGGGTAAGACACCTTTGATGGACTTCCAAAGCTGTTGGGGGCCTGGCATTCTTTAGCTGCAGAGTGCACCGGTGGTTACTTCTGAATACTGCTGGTTATCAACTTTAAGAACTTTCTACTTGAAATAATATAGTACACCTTTATTTTGATGAAAAATAAATGAAAGGACACCTGAAATCTGTATGATAATACTAGTTTTCCTCAAAAAGTTTTGAATATATAATCACAGTTGATAGATTGGTAGGGTTGATGAGTGCATCTTCCAACTCTAAACATTCTGTGGTACAAGATGATGATGAGGGAAACTAAGAGGGAGACAATACATTGTGATAGCCATTAATTTTGATGATGAACTGTATTCAGTTGGCAGGGTTTCAAGACAGCAGGAATCCAGACCCACACACATACACTGCAACTTCATTATGTTGGAACTTGCAAGGTCAGAGGTTATATGTGTAAACGGGTTTTATCATATCCTTCTCACTTTCCCTTTTAATGGCCATGACCAGGTACATCACACTTTGAGGTCAACCAGAAAAAAATGACAGAAACGCAGTCAATACCTGCCACTCTCATTCCTGGTGATGGGGTGGCGACTACTCATTTTCTCCATTCATCTCTACAGCATCCTTAGAAAAGTTATATTTGGCTTTAGCTTATAACATTCAGGCTGCGACTGCAGTAATCGAGAAATCAGGCAATCCTATTATAACCATAGCAACCGATAGAAAAACAAAAGTAAAAATTACCAGACAGGAAATCCAAATCCTAGAACGGGTATTAGAATTATGGTCAATTTATGTGCGCAATTAGTGCCTGTTGCCAGGATCTGCTAAAGAAATAATATACTGATCTCTCAACAGTAGAAAGAACTCAAAATACAAGCATACAACACATGTACATTAATGTGAGAATAACGCTATGTGTGGTTTTTGGTCAGTACATAATAAAGGCTATTACAACCTAAAAATCTCAGATTAATCATCTGGGAAGCCTAAGAACCTGTTTATAATTTTGGCAACTGGCATGGCATTTCCAGGTGTATAAGGTATCAGAGTTTCCAAATCCATGCTTTGGATAGTCTGATTGAGTGTTTGAGGTCGACCGTAAAATAGATGCTTTCTCTCTGCTAGTTCTTCGGCTAGCTCACATTGGTGATTGTCCATCAAATCCTCGTTTACCACAACAATTAGAGGTTTACCCAACTTTAACGTTTCAAATATACTTCCTGAACCTGCAACAACAACAACAACAAGCCTTTAGTCCCAACAAGTTGGGGTAGGCTAGAAATGAAACCCAAATCATCAAATAAATTGTGGTTCCGTATCATAAATAATTTATTTTCGTAAAACACAACAGGTCTCGTGTTGTGGTCAAAGTATAGCCAACTAAGTTGTTTGGACCTAATTCCAAATAACCATAAAACTCCAATCAAGTGATCGGCAGTATGTTTTAAAAGGAATTGTCAAAAATTTCATACCTTAAGTACAACTAAAGGAAAGACTTATTTAATATAAACTCAAAATGATGAACATTCTAGTTTGCCCAAGTATGTTAAAACAAATTTTAGAAGAGACTTCTGAAAGTCATTGCAGTATCCAGCGTTGATCCTAGTTTGCCCAAGTATGTTAGAACAAGTTTTACAAGTAAACGATTCGAACTAAGTTCTCGACTATCAAAGGTTTATGAAATATGGTGCTAGGGCAATATGAAAAAACCACCAATATATTTAAAGAGATGCGAACAGTTTTTGAGAGATCAGACACACATTTACATGTTCTGATATGAAAGATGGAAAAGAAATACCAGATAGAGATTGCAATAAATAAGATAATCAGATCATCATCCAGTTTTTCTTGGGTTTGAGCATCCTTACACCGTCCAAACATATAACTGCTTCAATCCATTTTCCCAAAATGTTGTTACCTTAATCTATATTGGCCAAGCTTTCTTTCATGAACAACTCGTGAAACATGTAGAATAGAAGAATGCAAACGAATAAAGGTGAGACATTATTTACAGCTCTTTTATGATGTGTGATAAGGCCCCTAACTCCCATCAATCAGACAAACAGGACAGATAAGAATGGCAACACATTGTATAATAGAGATACACTGACACTAGGTGGAAGCTTGACATTCACATGTTTGAACAATGAGTACAATTGAATACCTGCATGACTGATTACAAGAGATGCCGACTTCAGGTGGTCTGCGATGCTTGACGAAAAAGTGAAGTAATCCACGGCGAGGACACCCTCTTCTTCAGTTGACTGGGTTCATCACAGCAATAAAAGAAAGTTAGATATAAGGCAATAGTATTTGTTGGCGGTATCATGGCAAGGATGTAGGGAAAGGTCAATAGAACAAGAACAAGGATGTCTGGAAACGAAACTCGAAATGAGTTACACCAATAGCAGGAAAACGCACCAACATTCGTGATAAAAATTTCAACTATTGGGGGAAAAAGAATCGAAGTTCTGTAGTTCCATGTCTACTACAGGCATACATTATACACCAGTCCTCCAGCTAGTCAAACAGAAGTATAGGACTATTGAAAAGATATCCTCACCACCAAACGAGTTTGCTCTAATTGAGTAACTTCACATGCAGTGCCTCAAACAGAGAAAGAACGCTGAGTGACATGACAATGTCAATGTTATCATTTGTTTTGACTTGTCCAACAAGTCTACTACTCTAAGTCTATAAAGTTAATGAGAACAGGAAGATGTGGTAACAGAATCACGAGCATGGATTTGAAAAGTATAAAAGTTAAGTTTGAACACCCAATAATAGTGGTAATATAATAAAATTTCAAAAAGGATGTAGACAAGTTGTTGTAAAGCTTCCGACATATTAGAACTTATTCGAATTGATGGGTGGAATTTCTAATATGATTAGAGAAAATACTAATTCCAATCCACCAGTAAAAATTGACCACTAACAAGTAAAAATGCATTGTTCCGAGAAAGAAAGGGTTGTAGTACAAAATTACCAATGCTAAAAACTAACGAGCTTTTATGCATACCAGCTAGAAAGGACAGAAAGGAGTAAGATGAATAGTACACAGAAATCAAGCTAAAACACATACATACCTTTTTGGGAATATATGATCCTCTCCCCATTTGAATAATAAGATGAGTATAACCTTTCCTTGACAACTCTTCCTTCACTTCTAGAGTATCAACAGCTTTAACAAGAGCATCAAAACAAGTCGTACCAACCGTTACAAAAACGGTTTTCTTTGATTTCACACCATTATCATCATTCTCTACTCTTCCTCCTCCCATTTAACCTACAGTTTTCCAATCTCAAAATTCTCAGTATTCCACCCATCACACTAACATAATTCAGAACTATAAGAATTTAGAACATATAAATCGGACCCTTTTACTTGGTGTACCTAAATAATGGGTTTTTTAACCTGTCAAGCTAATGTTTGTATTTCCAAAACATTCAAATTTATGGTTAACTCAAAACAAAGAAAGCATTCTGGGTTTTCTTACGTAGGATTAATTAGAGAACGATAAGTCGGAGAATCAAAAATTCAGGGTTTTTATTGTTTAAGATTTTATTTAACCGAGCTGTATTGACGTGAAACTGAAAGGATTTGAGAAGAGGTTGATTAGAAATCGAAGAATGTGATAAACCAGGTTGTCGAGATGCCCAGTCGAAGAAACCAGTAGTTAACGAATTAATATCATCTGAATTTCATGAAATTGATGAAACCAGAAAACTGATTTATACATCAACGAATATAGGACCATCATCAATCATATAGTTAAAATCTAACAAAAAATCAACCATATATAAAATTGGATTACCTATAATATCCCTTGAGATAAAAGCCCCAATTCCAGCTTTAAACTTTGAGTTTTAATGGCTTCCCGCAAGAGAGATCTCAGACTTCTTCTCAGTCGATGTTTCAAGTTTCAACCACTTTGGTTAGTTACTTTAAGTAGATTTCTAATGTGCTGTCGGATAAAAAGACGCCGATTTTATGGATCCGGTACCTGGGTCCGAAACCAGACCCACGGCTGTTTAAAGAAGAGAGAATAATCTTTTTCATTGTATGAATCTCGGTTTTTCTGCTGATTGTTGCATGTTCAAAGGTATGTTCTTGCGATTCTTTATGAAAAAGATTTGATTTGATGTTTTCATGTAGAGAATAATAGGTGAGTCTGCGTATAGATTCGAACTCATCAGTATCAGTATAATATTTCTACATGGAATTACTTGAAATGTTTGGTATGTGGGTTGTGTTGATGATGATGCTCGTACAGTGCTTGAGGAAATGCCACAACAACATTTTTATTTTTGCTTACACGTCTAGAACTAAATTGCTAGAGTATTGAGTATAGTTATGCATAAGAGCAAGCACTATGGTTCTCTATTTGGGGAGACTTCTCTATTGAATAGAGAAATGCAACTACTATGGTGCTAAATTTCTCTATTCAATAGAGAAATTGGTAGGCTTCTCTATTGCCTGCTACCAATCCGTAGCAGGCAATAGAGATAGAGAAGCGATGCGGAAATCCAATTCCTGCAGGGCGGAAATCCAATTTCCGCAGAAAACTTTTTACGGAAATCCGATTTCCGCCCAGAAGTCATGCGGGAATTGGATTTCCGTCCCAGAAATAATACTGTTTGACCTTTTTTTCCTTACACCCCCTCTACACCTCAACATCCAACCATCCATCTTTCTATTTTTTCATGACCGTCAGATCCCCAACGACTCTTTTTTTCAAAATTCAAAAAAAATAGCCGTTGGGATCTCTTCTATATAAGAAAATTCACTCTCTTTGACAAATCCACCCCAATCAATCTTGTTTCTATTGATTCTTTCTTTCTCCCTTCAAATTTTCAAATTTTTTTCATCACCAAATCAAAATGGCGACCAATTACACCAAGTTAGAAGATCTAGCAATTACTTACTCTTTCATTCGTAGCCGAATGAATGGAATGGTGGGAGAAGTGGAACCTTGGCAACCGGCGTTTTGGATTCGTGTTTTTGATGTGTTCGTGAGAGTTACAAACAATCCAAATGGTAGAGATAGAAAAAGAATTAGAAGGCGATGGAACCGCATTAGTGGAGACATCTCCGAGTTTTGTCGAATTATGAGAGCTATGTACCAAACAAATACAAATGCGTCACACGAAGAATTGGTCACTCTATCTCTTGCTCGATATTATGAGCTCAATAACCGGGCATTCGTGTTTGGTGAATGTTAAAGATCGAGGATTTACAATGATGTGTTATTAAATGTTAGCAACGTGGTGGAATCTATTTGGCAAGATATTAGTAGTTTTTTTTTCATCTTTGCAATGTAGTTGTAATCGCAAGTTATCTAGTCATGTACCAATCAAGTTAGCAAAATAAAAAGTACTGATATTAATTCCAAGTTTCAAGTTAGCAAATAATAAGTTTTCAATAGATTACAATTAAACTAAAATTGGCGAGCATTCGGGTTGTTGAGCAATCCAGTGAGCGATCATACTCCCTCACCCTCAGCCATGTCCCAGTCAGCATTCGGGTCAGTAGTAGTAGTACTTTGTGGCCAAGTTTGCACATATTGTTCAGTTTGTTGCACAAATTGCTCATTCCGATATTGAGATAAAGGAAATTGTTGGTAATCATGCGATGACTGAGAAGTCGTAGGTGCTTCTTGGGGTCGATAAAAATCTCCGGGTGGAGTTTCCCTAACAAAACTACTGGTATTACTGCTGGTACTTGCACTCTCATAGAACGGATGATAAGCTTCCCCAGGACCAATGTAAGGTAGCTCCCGACGAACTGAACTAGAGCTAGAAGATCCCTCCATTTGATGCCATAGGTCCGTTGTATGGTCATACATAAAACTGTTCAGTGCAGCATTCTTGTTGGCGAGATGCTGGCTATACTTGCACCATTGTTCCTGTTTCATGACCCCAATCGTATTATAGCATTTTGATATGAATATAAACAAAATATCGCAATTCAAACATAAAGTAGTATTTATATTTATACTTACCGCTGTACCCACAGATGCATCATATTGGTGTACCTCCTTCATGTATTCCTCGCCTAACATTATTTTCATTGCTCTACCATCATTGCCACAAATGACAGCATAAGGCGGCTCCTCAATTGGAAACCGTGGATGGAGAGTTGAAATATACTCTGGAACATATGTACATTGAGTAAGGCTCGGTTGATCGCGAATTGGAGGTTCCACACGCGCAACATAGACATTCCCAGCATGCACAACTGTGGGCAAATAAGGTCCAATAGAATGGCTTTTCCACCATACATAAAACTCATCTTCTGTGGTCTCGCAGTAGTGCAAAGTATTGTGTCCACCACCCACATAATTTCCCATTTCTTCTAAGGTACCACTCAATTTTGGCGGTGGATCAATGGGAATTACTACTTTTCCCTGAGCCTGACGAAGACATCGTTCCCCTAGGTACAAGAAGTATTCTCGGTCTATCGGATCATAAATCGAACATCGTTGAACGGACAACCTTCTAGCATGTGCAACATCTCCAATCCCATAGTAGCTACTACGATTCCACGGCAGCCATGTGATACCAAGTGGATCGAGAGAATCCAAATGGTTCCGAGCCAATACCAAAGAGTGAGGACCGGTATTTCTTTGTGATCCGGTACCCTTCTTCATATGTCCCTTGTCACATAATTTTAAAGCAGGGAAGAAATCAGGATTACCTTGACCCTCGTCTGTATTTGGCTTCAATACAGGTATATACGACCAAAACCAAGGCTGCAAAAACACGAAGAAAAAAATATCAATGATAAGAAGCGTTCAAGTTTGTTGTTGTATAAACGGGAAATGTTTACATACCAATAAAATGTACCAGAAGCATTCCAATTCGCCGGACTTCTTGTGTGTGACCACATTATCCAATGCGGAATACAACCTTCCCATTATTGCTTGACCCCAATCGTATGTGTTTACCTTTTCCAAATCAACCAGTAATCTAAGCCAACTTAACAGAGCAACATCGTTCTTGTTTGGAAACAAAACATTGCCGATCACCCACAACAGAAACATCCGAGCAACGTTCTTCACATCAGAATCTTCCCATTGATCTAAGGGGGTCTCTTTCCATGTCAAAATGTAGTTTTTGATCAGACTCAACTTAATCCCAGATTTTCTGATTAACACATTCCTAACATAGTCTCTAGTTTCATCATCAGTAACCACATAATATCCTTCTTGATTAACCTCCGGACCTGTTCGTTGTTCTTCTTCCACGGTGTTATCTCTATCTTTTTTCTTTGGTGGTTTTACCAATGGAAGTAGAAAATCAATGTATATATGGCCAAATTTTGCCCAATCCTCAGCTTTGAAATCGATCAAATCAATAAGTGAACCACTTCCAACAGCTATACATGTAAGCATAGTAAAATCCCAAGGAGTGAACCCAATTTCAAATCTAGGAGCATGAAAGGTATGCGTGGTGTGCCACCATCTCTCAGTAATGGCGCTTACCAATCTACTATCAGCACTCCCTGGATACTCTACTTTAAATATCCCGCCAAATCCACAATTATCGACGATTCTCTTACATTCCGGATGTCGACTTACAATTTCGTGTAGTGCAGGAAGACCAGCGGCGCTACCTCGGGTATTGATTTGACCCTTGTCTGCTTCCGGAGGAAGTTTTCTAACATGCCTATCACAGTGCTCCGACGATACGATTGTAGTTGCATCTATAGTAGGGATCATGTTGAACAACAATTCAATCCTACAATGCATAAGAGAAAAACATCAAATGCAATACAATCAACAATTGATGATCAAATGTAATACAAACAACAATTGGATAGGTCCATCAAATTACAAATGCATAAGAATTTCATCCTAAATCATCAAATTTCAAGCAATTGCAAACCATTTCAACATTTCAAGCAAATTTAACCTAAACCAATAACAATCACCAAAGGGTTTCATGAAATTACTGCCTATGTACGTTAGAAGAACATCATGTTCTTGATTTGGTTGCATTTAATCATTCAAATACATTGAAAATCATGATCAAACAAAAAAAAAAACAAATTGGAAACCTAGAATTAAAGAACTCACCTTTATCAAAATTTCTTGATGAAAACTGAAATTGATTGTTTGTATATAACCTTCCTTGATTAGTGAACGCACCCTTTTGATTTGGTTGGTAAATTTGGACTCCAAATTGATGAAAATTGAAATTTTGTGGGAGAAGAAGAAGAGAAAACGAGGAAGAAGAAAAGAAAAGAAAGTGAAATGAGCAGCAGGTCGCAGGGTTTCTGTATGAAAACCTATTCTTTACGGAAATCGGATTTCCGCCGGTCAAAAGTCAAGCTTTGACTGTGCGGAAATCCAATTTCCGCAGAATTTTTTTTACGAAAATCGGATTTCCGCACAGAAAAGCTGCGGAAATCCGATTTCCGTCTCCAAATAGCTAAGACCACCGTGGTTGCCATTTTTTCGCCATTTCTTCCTTCCCCTTTCTCTTTTCAATAGAGAAGGAATAGAGAACCATAGTGCTTGCTCTAAGCAAACCACAAAACTATTTTATGCAAGTGGTGTAAGCCTAAGACTGTTAAGACCCTTTATTACAAGTGGTGTAAGCCTCTTCATTGCAATATTCGTAGGAACGTTAAAGACCCTATTTAAGCGAAAACAAATATACCAACATTTGCTTTCTAGAACTGTGAAACAAGGAACTGTTGTTTGTAGTCGCCAAGTTCAGGTCTTTAGCTTTTATATATCCGACAGGAATTAGCAATCATCAAGGAATAAGAAAATGACATAGTATTTATTTGGGCCAAATTTGGGTCAGTTTCTAGTGTATTTAGGTATGCTTTTGATTCTAGAGTTTTTGATGTGAGGGAATTTAAATTTAGGGGGAAGTTCTTGGTTTTGTCTTCATTTACCAATTCACAACACTTTGTTTTGTTTCAGAAAGTGGTGGCCGAAAAGGAAAAACACAGATTCTGTTCTTGGTCTAGATTGGAACAAGAAACTCAAGTAAGCTTCAAAATTTATTTTCAACGAAATAGCCGAGAAGCTTTAAATATATCCAACTGTTTCAAGTTTCAAGTAAATGAGAATAATACATAAGAAAATAACAGATTTTGTTTTTTTTGAATTGATTGATTCATTATCTACCCAGTGTGTAAATAGATTAACGAGTCATGGATTTTCTTTTAATAGTTAGTCATAGACCAAGCTTTTGTGTCTTTTTATTCTCCAATCGGCCACCCCACTGCATGCAGTCATCTAGTATGTATAGATATATATGTATATAGTGTAGATTGTTGTTGTGGGTTGATTGTTGACAAAGTGGGTCATCACATAAACAAAGTCCGTATGCACAGTTAACTAGGGTTTAGATGATTATGATATT
>JAJJMA010255977.1:0-23241 GCA_023529015.1 Papaver nudicaule | reverse complement strand
GGAGATGGCTGACAGAGGAAAAGCGCCCATGGAAGAAGGAAACAACAAAGAAAGAGAGAGAAGAAAAACACGAAAACAAAAACCAAACGAACAAATATTGATGAGAGTAAGGGAATATTACACCTTTTATAGTAGTTCAAGGAGCCACCTAATCGTCAAAATATAATCAAGTTACAGACGATACAATACGGATTCCCTTGGTAAACGCACCAGTACGTTAAGGCGCCATAACTGCGCATTACCCAATAAAGCAGTCATACACCTTTTTGTAACTCCCCACGTTATTATTCAAATCCTAGTGGTGGAGAAACCAACCGATGGCACCATTTAAAACCGCCAAGTCGACATATGATGCCTATAACACTAAGACTTGATAAAATCAAAGTAATCTTAAAAAAAATAAATGGTATCGAAGTCAAGATGAGCAAGCAGCGAAACAACGAAGCATCGAGGAAGGCGAAGCATACCGCAAGATAAAGCGCAAGCTAGGTCAAAAACTGACACACTTGGAAAATAGCGTGAGGCAACAAACTACAAAACAAGATACAATCAGTGGTCACAACCACGCTCAGCAGAAAAATCCCAGAATCTCAAATAAAAGCATAAAAGAACTCATAGCCGAAGCAACAGGAGCTGCATGCTCTAGGTCCGACTAACGCCACGGCAGCGAGGGACGATTTCTCGCAATAAGGGGTACCTCATCCAAGTGGTAGAAAAGCGTATAAAGCACCTCATCCAAGAAGGCGATTCTTCACGTATACAATACTCATGACAATAAGACGGAATAATAAATCGCACCCCTTCGATGAAAATTCTATCGAAATCAAACTCCAAATCCTGCTAGGACGGGAAAAGTATCCCACCGAAGGTTACAGCTCCGAAGTCAAGAAGGCTGCAACGCAGAGGCAAAAAACGCCAATGAACAAAAAAGGCTGTAACGCCGAGGCAAAAAACGCCAATGAACAAAAAAGGCTGTAACGCCGCGGCAAAAAACGCCAATGAACAAAAAAGGCTGTAACGCCGAGGCAAAAAACGCCAATGAACAAAAAAGGCTGTAACGCCGAGGCAAAAAACGCCAATGAACAAAAAGGCTGTAACGCCGAGGCAAAAAACGCCAATGAACAAAAAAGGCTGTAACGCCGCGGCAAAAAACACCAATGAACAAAAAAGGCTGTAACGCCGAGGAAAAAAACGCCAATGAACAAAAAAATCTGTAACGCCGAGGCAAAAAACGCCAATGAACAAAAAAGGCTGTAACGCCGAGGCAAAAAACGCTAATGAACAAAAAAGGCTGTAATGCCAGGGCAAAAACGCCAGAAAAACAGAAAGACCTCACATAGCAGGCACAGAGCTGATGCTCATATAAATCGTAAGGGCCCTACGAGTTATATGGCACGGTCCTCTACCCACAAGACACCCAGTTAGCGGTGGGCACCTTGAATCAAGGCTACATAAGCTGATGATACATTCATACTCACTATCAATCGTCCACGAGGACTTCACGTCCTCGGGCGTCGAGGGGACGATAAATGGGATTAACATCTACCTATAGAGAAAGATGGAACCCCGAGGCAGCTGCTTTGTTCTCAAAACAAGCAGAGAAGTACGCAGCCGAGGGACCCCACTAAAAAATTAAGCCTAAAGGGGGGTGGGGGGTGGGGGGGTCTGTTAAAGATTCGGATGGGTCGAACTTTAGGCCGCGATAAGAGAAAAGTGCCATGCCTAAGCTCCAGCCTTGACCGGCACTCCCCCATTGTGTTACTTTATTATTGAGAAACGGGGTATCCATTTTTATGTTCCTACATTTACTTAGGCCAAAGGTTACCAGGGTACCACCATGCCCTCCAAGGAAGATAAACAAATATCTTCGGTACCTACCTAAAGTACTAAGGCAAAGTGGATACCTACCCTATCAATAGCCAGTGTTTGCTTGAAACCAGTGCAAGTAACTCAAAGCCTTTGGGAAGGGTGATCCGTACGCCCCCACTAGCTTGGTCACTATCTCCTACATCGAAGTAAGCCCCGAAGTTGCACCTAGAGAAGCTATAAGAGCCATTTATAAAAATAGCCTCCCAATAAGAGTGAGTAAACAGCAAAGCAACAAACCACAGTACCAAAAGAGCAGAATAACATCAAGAATAAAAGAAAACAAAGACAAATGTACAAATTCGATATCCAGAATACCGGAGCAGCAACAAGAAATCAAAAAGGTGGAAGAGGGAACATACTCCCTATTTTACATCTCCAAGCAATCATTCTACGCAATATCGTCAGAATTCAACAGTACCCTGGGGATTATTTTGAGGTGAAACCAAAAGCTCGCTGCCATTCTTCATAGACAAGGACGAAACCTCGGAAACCATATTGGCATTAAGCTCATTCACTGGATCTCGAGCCTCGACATCAATCCTAGCGCCTTTATCAGAGGCATCGATGCAACCCGCTTCCTTCGGCTTATCGCCAGAAAGTTCGTTACCCATCTTCGGCCCCTCGCCGCCACTTCCATCGCCTTCTTCTGGCTTCTCACTGGTGATTCCATCAGCCGTCTCTAATCCTTGGGAATCAAAAACATTACTTTCCCCTTGCTTCAAATTAATAGATGCACCACCCTCAATCCCCACCCCATCATCAGCATCGCTAGCCATTTCTTCGAAATTCTCTTTAAGACTTGCTGCTTGCAATTCAGTTATTATTAACTTAACATCGTCGGATGAAACAAGATCCTTATCGGACTCTAGTAAGGCGTCAGGATCCTTCAGGCCATTATGATAATAAGGTGGCCGCATGCCTAAATTCCTAAACAAATATCGACCATGCTCACGACTAAACAAAGCAGTGCGCTCCGCCTCATCGTGGATATGATTGTTAAGTTGAAAAACCTTTTCGTCTAAAGCAGAAATCTGGACATCCTTTTCCTCGCACAAACCACGAGACAGACGCAACTCCTCGTCAAACTTCGAAGCTCGCCCTCTCTGAGTATCAATTTCTCGGGAATAGTCATCTCGCTCGGTCTCGGTAGTCTTGAGACGTTCATTTAAACCCTTCACATTCCCAGCAAGATTACTGTTCTCTTGCTGTAAAAGCCGATTATCCTTGTCAAGACGAGAAATCTCAAAACTTTGGGCGCCAATGAGATCTAGCAAGTACCTCCCATGATGTTTTTGCTGCAAGGAAACAAATACAAATCAAAAACAACATCCAAAAAACACGCATAAGAACAAAGACAATCAAGAAATAAACTCATAGCTTCAACGAATGATTGATGATAAGTAACTGCCGAAGCAAGAGTACTCCTATCCCAGGAGCCAGAAAAAACTCGGGCAAGAAACTCGGACACAGAAGGATCTAAAGGATGATTTGGAGGATCCCTTGCATGCGCCTTCAAAAGACTAGCTAGGTCATCGGCATGTGGACTACGAAGAGAGTTCTGCTCCACGAAATTTTGAGCCTCGGGACCTAAGCACGGTCGCTGAATAAAGGCATTAGGAATCGAAGGAGTACCTGTAACAGCTGACGTTGGAAAAGCCAGAGAAGAGCCAATATTGGATCCATATTCATTCAAATTCACATCTGGTTGGCCAGGGTGGGAGGCATCACCAACAAAAAAAGGCAAAGAGGAAGGTCCCTGCGAGGGTGCCACAATTTGGGAGTTCGGCATCCCAGCTGCTCCATGACTAAGATCCTTTCCCCTCCTTAATCTCCTAAAAACTGGAGACCTCTCATCTTCGGTCTCTTCATCATTCACCTCTTCTGCAAGCACAGTAGACAGACCAGTTAGGCTTCGGGTAACAGCTTCGGTGGCAGGGTTAATAGCTTTCACACTTTTCTTCTTCGCAGCCACAGTCTTCCCCCTCTTTCGATTCGGGTCACATTGGGTAAACTTCACAGCGTCATCATCGACGGTCAGCACATCGCTCTGCTGAAAAGCAGTCAATTTTTCAGGTTCTAAACAGAGGCAGATATCCATACCTATCGCATAACTGAGGCAGGAAGTGTTTGTCACCTGACCAATTTCCCCCTTCCCAGTAGGCGCCGAACTCGTAGATCTTTTTCTCTTCTTCGGATTATCGCTTCGGTCTGAAGCACTGCTTTTGAACTTCTCTTGCTCCGCTTTCTGAAGGACAAGAAAACATATGGATAAAAATAATCCAAAAAGAAGAATAATCAAAGAAAATTCAACTACATCTTACCCTCAGTTTGACCTGAGCAATCTTTTCTTGAGACTTCTTACGCTCTGCCTCGGAGAAGTAAATTCTATAGAAATCAACAATAGGGAAATTATGCCCATCATTAAACTTCGTACGCTTGACTCTTCCCTCTTTGTCCTCGTAGTCATAAAGGACGGGACCTTCGATGAGCACAGGCTTTGAAAACCACACCTCATCGCTAGAATGACGAAGAAGCGTGTTCGTTTTGGACCCCGAAAGATCTACGTCACCGAGGGCATGAGAAGAATCGACCACTTTACCTAAGCTCACACTCCAGGGAGCCTTTTCTTTAAGCAAAGATTTTTCCACCTTGTAGTACTTGAAGAAATTTACGGCGCTCCAAAAATAGGGAGAGCGCTTAAGTTCCTTGGGAAGTTTCTCATAATAATACGACCTGCCCTCCGAACGAGCAACCCATTCGCTGATGACTCGAATAGAGTTTCCATTCATTGCATCACTCCACAGGGAGGACTGATTTTGGAATAGATTTCATACACTACACCATATTTTGCTGGTCGCAACGAACCCTGGTATGTTGCTATTCCTGGTCGCAACGGTCGACCAGCTGTTACGAAAGGTGGTGTAACAAAATTTCGAAACGGCATTGTTAACGTTGCAAAATATGGGCTGCAACGGAAAATGCAACAGTTTGAGGCCCGTTACAGCCCATTTTGGATGCAACGCCAGCTGAACCGTTGCGAATTTTTTTACTGAAGTCAAAAAAATGACCAGGTCAAAGAAGACCGACCTTGACTTTGACCTAGTCAGTCTTTGACCTGGTCAAAACAAGGTCAGTCAGACTTTAACTTGGTCAAAACAAGGTCAGTCAGACTTTGACCTGGTCAAAACATTATCCAATTATTACCACAAACAAGAAACTTGATTCAAATAATACATTAATCCAATTATTACCACAAACAAGAAACTTGATTCAAAACATTACACCAAGACATGAATCAGAATACAAAGGAAGAAAAATTCACTAGGTAGTATCAATGTTTCTAATACCAAGATTATTCATAAGTTCTGCAACTAAAATCCACATTTAAGCATTGATGTCCAGATTAGAGCCCTGCCATGGGAAAAGGAACATTTGTGTCAGATTAGAGCCCTGCCATTGATGTCCACAAAGATGCTAAAATGTTACACAGAATGTGTCAGAGCATGATCAAAAACATATCGCATGGTTAGAAGAAGACGATTAACCCTAAAGAAAAACTAGAAAGCATTTTTAATTCATCATAATCTAGAAAGCAGCTTGCAATTAGTATCTTGCAGGATACTTGATTCTTGATAAGAAATCAAGAATATAGGGTCTTGTGATCTGTCAAGATTGACTGAATGAAACTTGCACAACATTATTTCCACACAAATGTAACAAACACTAACTCAACAGTTAAAGGTTGGATTTAAATTACCTTGCCAGCCTCATAAGACACAACCTTGTTTGCTGTGAGATCGCATTTGTTTCCAACCAAAAGTTTATTGACACTCTCACTAGCATATCGATCAATTTCATTTAGCCATTGCTTCACATTGTTGAAGCTCTCCTGGTCAGTCACATCATACACTACCTGGAAAGAGAAAATTAATTGTAAGTAACCTAGTTGACTTGGTGAAACATTGAGAAAGATGATATGATATGTAGCTTACTATAATGCCATGTGCACCACGGTAGTAACTGCTCGTGATTGTCCTGAAACGTTCTTGTCCTGCTGTGTCCCACTGCATTGTAGTAACCATAATAGTTCATTAGTTCTTGTTCAACGCCTTATATCGATGCTGTAGTGCTCCAAGTCCTAAACTAACTCATGATAGTGCAGCTCAGAGTTCTAACTCATTAACAAGGCAAGTAAGGATTCTACTTGATGCTTCCATGAACCAAAAAAAGTTGGAGGGACAATGAACAAAGATAACCAGGATTCAGACAATATCACTAGACAAATAATTCACGTATATAAATATGAACACTGTCAACATTCGAAAACATACACAATGGTTGCCGAAGGAAGTTCCAATTGTTATTCATGTTGCTACATCCCCATCAAGGAGCATGAGAACTCAAAACCTTATACACTCAATACATTGCCACATAGTCAAGGTTATTAGAATATGACAATATGTCAAGATTAATGAATTCATGACAACACTCAATCAAGCAATCGAAGTCTTAAGATTATGAAAATGAGATGAATAAATGTAGTAATTCAAAAACTTAGCTAAATATATAACAGTGAATACGGTGCTAATGTTCTAAGGTCCCTGGTCCAGTAGAAAATAGGATAATACTGCAAAATATATCACATAACAACCTAATCTTAAGGTTATCATCTTTCACATATACCCAGATTTACATGGTTTCACTAATAAGGCGCACAAGTTTGATGGAAATCAAGTAATTGCACTAAAAAAACTCTAATGAAAAATAGAGAGTTTACCTTGCTACCAGTTGATCAGGTATTTGAATTTTTAAGAAATATCTGTTTAATGTTCGAGTAACTCATCAATTCCATCCAAAAATGTCTCCATAAGAAGATACATTGTCTCACACTCTTTCTCAAAATATAGCCTGTCGTCCAATAGTTTCCTTGGTGTAACTTCGTTACTTAAGGTCCTGCAATTCAAATGATTCCTCATAATGTTAAAATAGGTTGGCCAAAAAAAGATTAATCAAACAACAACAAGAACTATATGCAGCACATACCAATCTAAATACCTAATTTAATGCTCAAGAGTCTGCACAAGGTAGCAATTATCAGGGTGGCAAAACTAGAAGAAATGGTACTGACAACTCGGAGTGGTGATGTGGTACAAAATTGCTCTACAACCCATTATAGTAACATTGCGACTCCATTTCAGTTTATTTGGATGTTCTGGAGAATCAGTGAAACATTGCCTATTTCAACTAGCCAATTAAAGCAATACATAAGATTTTGTTTTATTGATGGCAAGGTTTAACAGTTGTATTCAGTCGATTCACCAAGCAAAAGCAAAGTCAAAGAGGTTGCTAACTCAGAATTTGTGTTATACGCATGCAATTCTTTACTACAAATCGTTTCATTCACAAATCTAGTGTCCAGAAATGTACATACTAGTATGAGAAATGTACATGGAAACTAGATTCAGAAATGTACATGAAACTTAAGCAATAACAAGCAAACTAGGTAACTATAGGGAACTTCAATTATACTAAATAACACAGGCTGATAAATAGTTAACCTCACCCATATTACCTCATCCGGAGAAAACAAGGCGATGATATACCTCTTGAATCACCAGCACCACCAGATTGTATTGTAGAAAAACAACTGACACAGAACATACAGTACCAGCAAAACAAATACACAATCTCTAAGTCTACCCCATGCTTCACTTTTACACTTTTTACTCTATCCCATCTTCTGAATTCACCAAACCACGCGTATAATCATACAAAAACCCAAAATCAAGTTCTAATTAACTACACCTTGACCTAATAACCTAATAACCAAAATCAAAATCAAGAAAACCCTAAATCAATTTCAAGAAAACCCCAACGAAACCCTGAATCCCCAAAATGGATCTGAACATGAAACAAAAAGTAAAATCAACGAAATACAAAAATCAAAACATAACTTTGAAACCCTAATAAAAAACGAACAGAGAAACTCATCGACGACCAAAACCAGTAGGGTTTGATATTGATGTTGACGATTGCGAAGACAAAAGCCACCACTTCTCTTCGATTTGCAGCACCGCAGAGATGAACACCCCTTCGATTATCATCTTCTCATCGATTTAATCCCTAAACATCTCATATGAAGAAGACCTAAATTAGTTCAAACATCTTTAGGGTTAAACGAAAACCTGAATCTAGGGTTTGCTTCTTCTCCGACGACCATAACTTGAAGGGTATTAGTTGATGATACCGATTGATGGTGGTGGTGGTGGTTGTAGAGAGGGGGAAGACGATTGATGGTGGTGGTGGTTGTGAGTTCAGAGCTTCGAGAGAGAAGAAAACGAAAGAAAATGAGTGAATGAAATGTAAAGAAGGATAAGGCAGGTTTAGGTAAGATAACCACACGCACACTCCACACGCACACTCCACACGCACACTCCACAAAGTGTCCTAAAGTGTAATGCGCCACACGATCACTCCACACACGTGAAAATTTTCTGTTGCGAAATTGAAACCTAATCTAAGCCGTTGCGTCAATCCGCAACTAAATCTCTACCGTTGCATCAAATCCGCAACGGTTCTGGGTATGTTGCGATTCGCAACTGCAGCAAAACCGTTGCGAATTTCAGTTGCGGATCACAGAATATGGTGTAGTGATAGAAAAGAGGATTGGACGGATTATACAAGGGAATAGGAAGACCGGCGCCGAGTTGTTCGTCGGAAACGATCAACCTTCTACTACCGCACTTTTGAGTAGAAAGCAGTTCAGGGGACATAATCTCCGTGCCTAAACTTTGATAAGGAAAAAGAGACGGACTAAACCCATAGATGCGTGCCCTCTCTTCCCAACCGATTTTTTGAGGATCCACCGTTTTGTGGGGCAACACCTTGACGGAAGAAGCACTTGCAGAAGCCTGAAGCAGAAGAAAAGTTAAAAAGAATAGCAAATAAAGACCAAACCAAACGACGGGGACAAAACTTCGAAAGCTTACCATGATCAAAGAGAGAATACAGTAGAAAGAGATTCAAGCGCCACGGAAAGCGATAAAGGAAGAAAGGAAATGAGAGGGAAGAAGAAGCGAGAAAAAACAAATTTAAATAGGAAAAGGGTGGAACCGATGCAATAGGTAGCCGGTAAAAGAAAGGCGAAGGATTAGAAAAGTACTCGAGGTTACGTGTGTCAGTTAGAGAAACCAAAAAAGGGGACACGTGTCGAAGAAGGTGCAACACCAAGGGTTTTCTTCTCCAAATCTCCTCGATCTTTGGACAAGAAAAGAGGCAAACTGTGGAGTGTAAAAACCCCTCGGGACACGTGTCGTAAATCCAAGAAGTCAAAACTACTCCAGGGGAACCAGCAACGAAGCCTCGGTCCAAACCAAAGAGGAACGAGACAAAACACGACGAGTGAATACTCGGACGAAAAGAGATTCGGACCGTACCAAGGAACCGAAGCCCCAGAGCCATCTTCGGAGCACCACCGAAGGAACCGCCTTACTCGACAGGGACTGACACCACCACGATTGAGTCTCTTGTCTTATTAGCTGTAAACCACCCAAGCTTGGCCTATATAAGGCGAGCTTGGAAAACTTTGTAAAGGTTGGATTCTTTTGGGTAAAAAACCTAAGCGGCAAGAGTGGGATTAGGTCTGTATCTCCTCTGGCTCCTTAGGGTTATAATCCATGTAGTTACAACACTGAAATACATACAAATCTTTATACATTTAGCCTTTGATTATTGTCTTTTGTATATCTTCGGTACTGTTCTTAGGATCTTCGTACCACTGAATCATGTTAAATAACTGTATGTATGAGTAGATCTGATGGCTGTGGTACCTTATATACCTATGCAGATTTTCTACTCGTACACTAATCATCATTTCCACTAGGCATACATGAAACCATTCACCCTACAAATGGACCACACAGAGGTTCCATATATTCATTCCATTGCAATAACAACAAATAACTGATTTAATTGGACTATCTAAAGATAAAGACAAATATACACAGAGTATTTCAAAACTTACCTATGCAGACTACATATACACAGTCTATCAAACCAACATATCTTACTTTGTTTCATCTGAGACACCCGAGGTTAAGGTAATTTTAATTTGTTTCCAATTACTAATACGAACTGAATTTGAATTCAAACATCACAAAATACTTTGCACCCACGACCAAAGTTAATTTCAGAAATACCACCCAATCCTCATCATAATTCAGGTACCTGTGAGTGCGGCCGAGCCCACCAGCACCCCCTTGGCTCCGCTCCTGAGTGCACAAATATTCTCGAAAAACTGATGAATCGAAAGAAAGTTGATGCTCTAGAATCCATGAATTGCTTCACTTTCATAGGGTTTCCTCTAACACCACTACCAATTTTTTGGTTTTTATTCTGCAAACAAACCAAATTACTCCACATAAACAACAACAACACTAAAAACCCATATTCATATTAAAACTAGACGAAGGACCAGATAAATTAGATGAACTAACTACTGACGGTGGATACCATGATGTTTGTCCTGGTTGTGGTGGTGGTGGTGGTTGTTCCTGTGGTGGTTCTTGTGAACTCCTGTAAAATATTAAACAAACAAATTAGCCTTCAAATCCGGTAAAGTATCATAAGACCTAAAAACAAAACCCTAAATTGAAAATCAAAAAGAAAACAAAAAAAAAAACAAAAAACCCTAAATCGAAAATCAAAAATCAAAAAAAGCTTGATAGTTTTGAGTGAGGGTTTTGCATCTGAGAGTTGAGAATCGAAAGGGTTGTTTTTCTCTTTCGGAGAGTTTTTTTTTTTTTTTATCAGATCTGAGAGTTGCAGAGGGTTTTTCTCAGAAAGAGAAGGAGAAAGCGAACTTTGAACTTTGAGAAAGAGAGTGAAAATTTTGTTGCGGTGGGTGAGTAACGTGAGTTTAGGGAGTGAATTGGAGAATGACACGTAATGGGTGATCCTCCTTCATTTTTCGGGTGTGTCGACACGTATAGGAATTCTAGAAGAGTAAGCCCAAAAATGGGCGGGGTTTTTTGGGTGGGGGAAATTGTCAATTCGCACGTTATGGGTTTATAGCCGTTGGATTAATATCCGTCAAGTCTCATTGAATAAATACATACGGATTGAGAGCTATGGCTAGTTTTGTGCAAACCAAACAAAGGCTGTGTACCTCTATATTAGTTATTGATCCGCATGATCATAGTCGTTTGATTAAAATCAGGACAATCTCATTGTTAAATGAACGGATACGGATTGAGAGTTATGGTGAGTTTTGGGCAAACAAAACAAGGTAAGTATGGAGCTCATGAGGTATCGATTCGAACTTCAAAAGCTTTACATACTAACTATCATCCTCAAAGCTCCGGGTAAGTTCTAACTTCAAATTTATCAGAATCCATGATGGAAACTGGTAAATATGGAGCTCAGGTGTCGATTCGAACTTCAAATGTGGTAGAACGACATATGAACTAACAACCTCAAAGCTCCGGGTGGGTTCTAACTTCAAATTTAGCAGAATCCATCATGGTACCTGGTAAATATGGAGCTCAGGTGTCGATTCGAACTTCGACATACGAACTATCAACCTCGAAGCTCCGTGTGGCTTCTAACTTCAAATTTTGCAGAATCCATCATGGAAACTGGTAAATATGGAGCTCAGGTGTCGATTCGAACTTCAAATGTGGTAGAACGACACATGAACTATCAACCTCGAAGTTCCGGGTAGGCTCATTTACACATAATATCCATCAATACTACTCAAGTTCACAAGACCATCTTTTATCCACAAATGGAATCAATTTCGATCAATATCACTCGATCATGCTCACTTTTACTTATTATCCAATAATCCACATATTGCATCTAATATTACTCATTTCACTAGACCATACTCACTTTCACATATTATCCACAAGGAAAATCAATTTCGACCACTATCACTCGATCATGCTCACTTTCACTTATTATTCACAAAGTGCATCCAATTTTACTCAATTTTACTACATCATGATTCCTTTCAATAATTGTCTACAAATTATATCAATTTTCGGTCAATATAACTCGATCATGCTCACTTTCACTTATTATCCACAAGGTGAATCCAAATTTACTTAGTTTAGCTAGATTATGCTCGCTTTCATTAATTATCCACAAATTATATCTATTTCGACCAATATCATGCTCACTTTTACTTATTATCCACAAAGTGAATCCAATTTTACTCAATTTCATTACATTATGCTTGCTTTCACTAATAATCCACAAATTATATCCATTTTCGACCAATATCACTTGATCATGCACACTTTTACTTATTATCCACAAAGTGAATCCAATTTAACTCAATTTCATTACATGATGCTCGCTTTCACTAATTATCCACAAACTATACTCATTTTCGACCAATATTAGTCGATCATGCTCACTTTACTTATTATCCACCTTTACTAATTTCAACTCGATCATATTCACTTACACTAATAAATAGTATGATCCAGTTGAATCCAATTTTATTCAATATCACTAAAGCACACTCACTTCCATGGATTATCTAGCAATTGCATCCAATTTTATATGATCCCACGTGATACCGAAATTCTACTCAAGCTACTTTTTAACGCTAGTTAAATTGATTGTGACTCAATTTTCTAACGACCCGACCCTCCACTGATATTGTCCTCACTAAGACATTGCGGTCACTCGGCAATTGTCGGGTTTTTTCAACGGGCACCACAATGGCATCCAAATCTGCATTCGGCGTGTGATGATTCCATTTTATCCAATTTTCACTATTTATTTGAAGTAATATTTCAACCCAAAATTAAAACACCAAAATCTAAGTGAGGATTTTTCCACCCGAAAAGAAAAAAAGTTAAACACTGCGGGGGGGAATCTCCCGCCCAATGTATCTCAAAAAAAAAAAAATTAATTTTTTTTTTTGTATTTGGCCGCCAATTGCCAAAAAAAAAAAACAAAATTATACCGCCACAATTTTGGGTAGATATATTTCTGCCCAATCTTAAAGATCACAAAAGTTATACTTGGATATTTTAAACCAATTCCAAAAAAAAATATTCTAAGAGTATCTTTAAATTATTCCCCGTCTCTTCTCAAAACCTTATTCCGTCTCTTTGTTTCCGTTATTTTTTTTTCTCCTCCTTTCTTCCTCCTTCCTTCCTCTTTTTCTCTTTTTTTTTTTTTTTCTCTTTTTCCGTCTCTCTTCATCTCTTTTTCCATCTCACAAAACCTTATTCCGTCTCTCTTCTAAAATCTCTTCATCTCTTTTTTAAATTTCTTCGTCTCCCTTTATTAATTTGAAGAAACCATGGTAAATCTCTTGTTAATTTAGGTGTCGAGTAATCAATATACATTTTTTTTTTAATTTTTTTCATTATTTTGCAGTTTTGTTCTACATGAATACTACTGCAAGTAATATGTATAGATTTTTTATTTAATCTTTGGAGATTTGATTTGATTAAAATCGTAAAATAGGTGTTCTCGTTCAAATATCTATTGTTTTTACTTTCTGGGTTATGGAAGGTTAGGGTAATCGGTAGCTTTATATTGTTAATATAATTATAATTATTCTCCTGCCCTAACCATATGATTGAGATTCCTTTGCTATTTTTCTTTCTTTGTAATTATTTTTTGCCCTAATGGGTATGTCGGGTTAAAGAACCATTTGGTACGAATTTCAAGGATTTGGGTTTGATTTCAAGGATTCGGGTTTCGTATATGGTGAGTATCAGATAGCAGTACGTTTTTTTTGGCGTTGATTTATATGATAAAGATTAATAATATAACTTATTTATGCACAAGTTGCTTGATGAATTGCATCAAAGAAACAAAATTACTCTAAAGAGTTTTGTGTAATCCTAGATTAATTATCCAACTCTAAAGAGTGTAGAATGATAAGCCACAGTTACTTGCCGCTACCAAGTTTATAGCTCATCTTGTTAACCAGCAAGTTGCGCACGAGATTATTGCGTTGGAGCTTCTTACAGTATTGCTGGAGAACCCTACGGATGATAGTGTTGAGGTTCCGGTCGGGTTTGTTACTGAGGGCGGCGCGCTGCTGTAGGATATTACAGCCAAGGGTCTCTATGGTGATTTTTTGGTTATCATATGTATGTATGCTCTTCAACTTTTGATCGAATGTTGCTGCGTGAGATTTGCATCACTGGATACAGTTGTTAACAGATTATCGTAATCATAAGCATATGAGATAGTTAACTTGTCAGATGTCGTAGTAGATTGGATAATGGTCTTATACCTAAGATTGGTGCTTATCAAGCTTGTGTAGTAATATTTAGTAATGCTTTGTAGTGTTTGTAAAACAACAGACTTACCAGTCTTATGAGAATGAGTTTTGTCAGGTTTACGAATGGATACCTTGGCTTAATGACACATTAGTCAGTATATATCTAGGCTTGTGAGTTTTTGTTAGTTAATGGGATTGGCATGTGGTCGGTCAGTTGTGGGCAGTGTGATTTGTTTGCGAATCACTATGGCGTGGTTGTGTTGCAAAACCAGTGGATATTTTCAGTTTGTCAAACATTGTTCTTGTAGTCCTGAGCACGGGCTTAAAATTGCAGATTAGGTAGAAGATTGTTATCATATTGCTCTTATAGCTTTAATGCATCTGATTGTTTGCTATTTTGTTAACTGTCTTCTACTTGATTATCAAATGCTAATATCGTACTGGTCACTGACTCACTAGCTTATATATTAACATGTTATGTTTTTTCTTTTGTGCTGTAAACATTAACTCTTATTTTGTGGTTCATAATGTTCTAATGTATCTTTGACGGGTTTCGTGCAATACTTAACGAGGGAAAGATAGACAAGAGGGTTCAGTTTCTAATTGAAGGCCTCTTCGCTGTAAGAAAAGCAAAATTTCAGGTAACGCCCATACTTCCTCACCTGTTATACTTCCCAGTTTGGTATCAGAATATATTAATTGCAGAGATCCATGTAAAAGGAGAAATACTAAATAGTTTGAAATGTTTGCAGGGACACCCTGTTGTCCGGCCTGAGTTGGATCTTGTTGAAATAGAAGTAGATCAGAATACTTACGAACTATCCCTGGAAGATGTGGTAGATCCAGAGACTTCTCTAGGTAATGTATTTTGTAGTTTTTTCTTGAGTCACTGCACCATTATGGTTGCTCTTTCATTTATATACCTGACATGTGAGATAATTTTCTTTTCGAGCCATTGCACCATTATGGTTTTTCTTTCATCATTTATGTAACATATTTTGTTTGTAATTATTCAGATATTTTCAAGGTGGATCCACAATTTCTGTAGAATGAAAAGCGTTACGAGGATCTGAAGCGTGAAATACTTGGTGATGAGTCATCTGGTGATGAAGAAGCCTCTGAAGCAGTCTCGGGTGACGAGAAGGAGGACTCTGAGGAGGAGGATGAGGACGAGGAGGCAATGAAGATACGGGATGAAACAGAGACGAATCTTGTGAACTTAAGGACAATATATCTCACAATTATGTCTAGTGTAGATTTGAGGAAGCTGGTCACAAGCTGCTGAAGATAAAGCTTGAGCCAGGTCAAGAGGTAAGTGATAGATGTACTTTCTGTTGCATACGCCTCTTATCAATCTGCATAAGACAAGCTGTTTTGCATTCCCAGTTTTGTGTATGATGTTTCATTTCATATACGTGGATTATTTGATGATTGCCTTGGAACCTATGCTTGACATTTTTTTTATTCGCATTGTATTGCAGATGGAACTGTGCATAATGTTGTTGGAGTGTTGTAGTCAGGAGATAACTTATCTTCAGTATTATGGTATCTTAGGGCAGCGCTTTTGCATGATCAACAGAATTCATCAGGAGAATTTTGAGAAGTGTTTTGTGCAGCAGTATTCTATGATTCATAGGCTCCAAACTAATAAGCTGCGTAGCTTTGCCAAATTCTTTGCGCATTTACTTGCACAGATGCTCTACCTTGGCATGTTTTGGCTTATATTCGTTTGACAGAGAAGGATACTACTTCATCTTCACGTATCTTTATAAAAATTATATTCCAGGTATGTATTTCCATTCTTATGATGCATCATAGTTTGGTTAATTCAATGTTGATGAAGTAGATTATGTTCAAATGGAGTTCTGATTCGTTGTTGATGAACTCAAGTTTATTTAAATGTTGTCCAGTTCATTTGTTTGATCTTAATAAGTTTTGTTAATAGAGGCAAAATTTCAGTTTGTTCCATTAAAGAGATTTTGTGTTTGAGTTGTGAGTTTTTTTCTGTGTATATGGGTGTTGCTGTAAGAGTTTTGGGGGTCAGCTTTGTTGTCTCTTTTTTGTTACAATATGTCGAGTCTAAATTTTGATTCGATTAAATTCGACAAGATAGAATTCAGATATTTTCAAGCTTGTTGTTGGTTGGTTGATTTCTGGATTCTTAGACCTGAGAGTTCTCATCATTAGTTTTCTTATCTATTCATTAGCCCTGTGTTTCAGGACCAAAGAGGTGTATCACTGGACCTGCTACTTTTCATGGTTATGTCCACTCCATTTTTATATGCTTATGGGAAAATTTGAACGATTCCATGACATACCTCAGATCGTGTTCCTTTGATGGCAATGGAGACATAATGGCATTTCTTGTTTGGATAACAAAGTTGGGTTCAAGGTGAGGCCAACACACCTCTGCAATACAATCTTGTGTATATTTGTTGAGCATGGTTCTGGTTTCTCTTATATTGTTTATTTGTTGCTTACATGTGATATGCTTTAATCATCCTACGTATCTGTGTAGAATGTTTTTATTTCAAGGTCTTTGCATTGACTGCCATTTAATGAGTGAGCTTTTCTAAATAGGATGCCACATTGAAATTTCCATTTGTTGCAGCAAGGACGACAACAATTGGAACAAGAGATATTGAATTAGTCAAAGTTTTGGATGATACACCGAGGTTCTCTTGGACAATGAGTTTAGGTTTTCTACTTGGAGAAGGATAAGGACACCATCTTGGAGGAAAGTGCTGAATAGGCTCATGTTCGACATCTTTTCCATTGGATAAATTGTACTTGTTAAGAGGTGTGACTTGTGATTTCACGAAAGCAAATGTTACACTCAATAAACTAGAAACTTGTTTATAAATGAGCCATATCAAAATTGCAATATTGCGTACATATTATAGAGTATGATTTTTTATTTCTTTTTTCAAATAAGGTACGAGCCTTAAATATCTTAATCTCTCTTATCAGTATATAAATATCAGAACGAAAATACTAAACTTGTAATTGCACCATTTTTATTATGATCTGTCAGCACGTGCAAGTGAATTTATGATATATTAATCGGTTTAATAACTGGCCAATACAGATTGTTGTGAAGTGTCTCTTCTATAAACTTTCAGCTATACAACTTGCCAGTGACATTACTACTGGACCGAATATCCATTTTTTCCTTTGACCATATTAATCTTCAGTCCAGTTAGCCCGCCCCTGTGATATTGGTCCATCAACTGATTGTACCCTTAAATAAGGTAGTTTACGTGGCAATTTATCCATATTTTGGCACCTTACATTTTACTGTCCTAGAGTGGCTATAGGCCGATTATGGACACTTAAAAAAATCTCAAATTGCTGAGTGTCAAATGGACACTCAAAGAAAATTTGATTTCTTCATGTGGTAATATGCACATATTTTGGTACCTTACGTTGTATTGTCATATAGTGGCTATAGACGCTAGCTATGGACACTCAACAAAATCTTGAATTGGTAAGTGTCAAATGAAAACTGCATCAGTGGACACGCATATAAATTATCGAGCTTCTTGATGTGTCATTTACTGGTCGATCGACACTGACAATGACAAACACAAGTTCAACGTGCCTTTATGGTTTGTAAAGGCTACTGAATTAAAAGCGTAGTTTTTATTTGAAAAAATAGACACTTACAGAATTTATCGAATTGATTTATGTTGCTATTCAATGGTCATTCGACACTGGCAATGACAAACAAAGAAGAGGGTGACTATTGGTCAGCATTTAAGACGATTTTTAGATCAAACCATGCCAAGGATTCTCTAACAAATATCAACCGTAGTTTAAGGTGACATATGGACACTCCAGAACCCAAACCGTCTTTATTGATGACATATGGCCACTCCAAAAAAAATGGTTCATGAAAAAACCATCTTAAATGCTCATTTGTGTAATAGTGTCAACAATTGGATTTGTGCAGTACTTTTAATTATATAAATATAATGCGGAAGATAAAAGTAATGCACGACACAAGAAGTTTTGTTAATGAGGAAACTGCAAATCTAGCAGAAAAACCCCGGGACCTCGTCCAGATGTGAACACCCTCAATATTAACCGAATACAGACGCTAGCCTACTCTCAGACTTCGGACTGGAATGTATCGAGACTGAATTCACTCTACAAGCAATTCAGCTACCAATGTTCTCCTACGTCTCTTGGCTCCCGCATAAACCTACGTACTTGATTCCCCTAGCTGACGTCCTTTACAGGCCTAGGAGTTGCTCCACTTCCCTTCGTGAAGACTGGTGCTACCCTGCCTCTAACAGGACGCCTAAAAGTATCCAAGTAATTAAACGAAAATACGATTGTGATTTCCTTTATACTTAAAGTCAAGGTTAATGGAAATCTGATTTGTTGAATAGGGCTTATTGATCTAGCCTAAACAACTTTACCTCTTAATGTTTGACGAACTTAGTATTAAACCTAGTTCGTGAATATACGTTAAGGAACTTCTAGGGTTTATGATTCAAGATCTACCTTATGAAGTTTCTATCAAATCTTGGTCGTGATAAGATTGAAAATATTCAATCGACCCAAGATACAGGATCAGGAATTTAACTTCCGACCTGTGCTTCACGATCCTCAAGTGAAGTCTTTCAATAGTCGTAGTCCAAAAAGACTTCGAGATGACGACCAACCTTTATGCAAGGATACACAGATGTGTAGACGATTGAGATTGTATCTTAAAGTTTAAGATAGTGATCACCAAGGGAGGCTTTGCTTAAAGTTTAAGCAACCTAGAGTAGGGCTCAAGCAAGTTCCGGAACTAGGAAAGTCCAAAGCTTGAATACCCGTTCTCAATCTTCTATTAACTTTGGACAAGGCCAATAGTTAAAGAAGACTCAACCTTGATTGAAGGTTTGCGACTTCTGGTCCAAATCATTTTTGAACATCGCTTGCGACTTCTGGTCCAAATACTTGTTTGAACATTCTTGGATTAAGTAGTTGAATTCCATAGTCCAAGTAATGACGAGTCCGAGAACTAATCATGCCTAGACCGAAAACTTCAAGATATGAAAGTTGGAAGTTTTCTCATGGCTTATATGTACGCGTTTATAGAGCAGTTAATTGGAGTTCAGGAGAATTTAGGAGAAATCAGTGAACTCATATGTACGCGTTCACCGTTGAGGTCATTTCAAGAGACAATTCAACATACTCTACCTATACATAATATCACGGATGTGACAAATGCAAAGGCGAAGAATCCTAGAATACCTTCGGATCATATAAACAACATCATAGACTATTGGTATGATAGAAATGGCAAATACGATACGGAAAGGAAAAACCTTTCTAACCTTTAGCGAGGACGTTATGATTTATCAAGTAGTAAGCTCCGGTCTTCGTCTCGATTACCTAAAACTATCCTAGTCCGAGGTTGTAGAGTAAATTTATCAAGAATTGTGTTTATGTCAACTAAACTTGACAACTGACTTGAGATAACAATATCAGTGGATTCAACCGAGCAATGCTCTAACAATCTCCCCCTTTGTCAATTTTAGTGACAAAACCAATCTTACATATGGATTCAAAAAGTAAAATCTTTTAGCCCTAACCATAATGTACTTGATCTTCTTGTAATCTTCAGCGTCTTCAGATAAGAGTGTTCCTGCAAGTGAAGATTCAAGGTAGGGATAACAAATGTCAAAGTCACCACACATCTTGGTTCTAGAAGGACATAGTCCAACAAGAGTTTGTTATGCAATTGAGTAGTATATAAAACTTGTAAGCATATTGCATCGATGCTTCAAGATACTACACAATATGATATGTTCTCCCCCTTACTCAATACACTAACTTTTTCTTTGACATGCCAAACACATCGATTTTACTCCCCCTATGACAATGCCGTAGACAATTGTCGTAGTAGATTGAAAGATTTTACTCCCCCTTACTACAAGATTTCTCCCCCTTTTTGTCATAAAATAGACAAAGAAAAAAAAAATAGGAATCCTCATAAAATCACAATAATCAATGTAGACAAAGGTAAACATACCTGAAACGAGAGATAAAAAGATGCAATTCTCTCGCAAATTCCACAGCCGCACACCCCAAAAAGATATTACCATGAAGCACAAGTTCAAAAGAACTCTCCCCCATAGTGTGTCATTCCATACGGAACAAAGCGACTTTCGCTCATTTAAATTTTGATATGAGTAAGACATAAATTCAATAGAGTCTTTTTTTCTCAACGGATGAGCTTATGTCTAGGAAAATTTAGTAGAACTCAATTTGTTCATTAAAGATTTTTCAAATTGAAAAACTCGCATGCCTGAGTAAAAAGCAGCAATGTTTTCCAAAATATGTGAGATTATTGTTTCTCATAAGAATTTTCCCATATGACTAAGTTTATTATCAACAATATGTTTAGATTTTTTTTCTTCTAAGAGCATGTTCTTCTTAGCTAGTTCCACTGGTTATTCCCATGGATCCTGTTCTCGGCTCTTGCCTTAGGAGCCAGAGGCAGGGAGAATGCCAGAGATAGCATAAGAAGTGTTGTTATTCATATCGAGTCATTACATTTTGGACTCATCTTTGATATGCAAACACCACAATTTTTTTTTTACTCTTGCTCACTGTACTTCAGGAGACTCTGTATTGGTGTTTAAAAGTCAATTATGACAATCACATTGGATCTTCTGGTCATAAACCATCAGGACAAACAATCACTTAACTGTTTGAGCGTGGATTCATCTCTTCTGGAGATCATTGCTCAACATGATAAGAGATGATGATATTGTCTTTTATATATAAAAAAAATGGGTGAATTCCTTCATTTAATAAGATAATAATCAATTTCATACTAGGAATCCCACTTATTTGTTTTTTACTAAACATAATAGCGATTGAATCAAAGAGTCAAACTGGATAATGGTACCATGTCATCTTTTGCATAACTCCATGAGAGTTTCTTTATGACTTGTTCCATAAGCTGTTAAAGGAACAAGTCGCATGCAACACTTCAATGAACGTGAACAACAACAATAGACTTTCGAAGATGTTCGAATGTTTCACAGTTTAATGGTTTTGTGAGTATATCTTCTCGTTGTTGTTCAGTTGGCACATAACATATCTTGACAATTTTCTTTTCATAGAGATCTCTAATAAAGTGATATCTAATGTCGATATGTTTCGTTCCTGAGTGTTCTACTGGATTTTCAGTAATGTGTATAGCACTAGTATTATCACAGTAGATATCTATGGTTTCATCATTGATAATTCCATAATCATTAAGCATTTGTTTCATCCATAAAAGTTGAGTACAATACGAACCTGCAGCGATATATTCTGCTTCACATGTTGAAAGAGACTGTGAGTTTTGTTTCTTGCTGTGCCAAGCTACAAGATTATTTCCCACGTAAAAGCATCCTCCTGAAGTGCTTTTTCTATCGTCTCCACATCCTGCCCAATCTTCATCTGAATAAGCTATAAGTTTCGCATTAGTATCAAAAGAATATGAAAGTCTAAATTCCTCTGTGTATTTCACATAGCGGATTATTCTTTTTACTGCGTTCGTGTGAGATTCCTTAGGATCTGCTTGATATCTTGCACAACATCCAACACTGTATGCAATGTCTGGACGGGTTGCTGTAAGATAGAGTAAACTACCGATCATAGATCTATACAGCTTTTGATCAACTTTGACCCCAGAGGGATCTCGTTTATATTTTCCCGTAGTTGGCATGGGTGTTTTCTTTTCAGAGGCCTGCTTCAGACCAAATTTGGCTACTAAATCTTTCGCATATTTTCTTTGTGAAATATTAATTCCTCCTTTATGTTGTTGGATTTGTAGACCTAAGAAAAAAACTTGGTTCACCAACTATGGTAGTTTGAAATTCTTTGCACATAGAACTTTTAAAAATCCTTAGCTAAACCTTGTGAGGTAGATCCAAAGATAATGTCATCAACGCAGATTTGTGTAATAATGAAATGTTTGTTAATCTTTTGGATAAAGAGTGTCTTATCAACTCCTCCTTTTAAGAAACCTTTAACAGCAAGGGATGAGGTTAATTTTTCAAACCAGGCTCTTGGTGCTTGTTTCAGACCATATAGCGCTTTGTTAAGCTTGTATACAGGGTTTGGAAACTCGGTGTCTTCAAACCCCTTTGGTTGTGTCATATCTACTTTTTCTTTCAATTTTCCATTCAGAAAGGCAGATTTGATGTCCATCTGATAGAGTTTAATTTTAAGAAAGCAAGAAAGGGCAAGGAGTAATCGAATGGACTCAAGTCTTTCCACAGGTGTAAAGGTCTCGTCAAAGTCGATTCCTTCAATATATGAATATCCTTGAGCGACAAGTCTAGCTTTATTCCTGACGATGTTTCCATGTTCATCTGACTTCTTCTTGAATATCCATTTAGTACCAACCACATTGATGTTCTTAGGTCGTTCAACAAGTTGCCAAACACCTTGTCTAACGAACTCATCTTACTCTTTATGCATAGCATATCCAGGAGGGATCTTTAAGAGCTTCATCAAAGTTTTTTGTTTCAATATTTGACAAGTAGCAAGCATAGTGGCATACATTTCTTGCTTGACTTCTTGTAATTCTGTGTGGTTCTTCCCCAATAATATCACTAGGAGTGTGATCACGGGTAACCCACTTGGGTAGACTCTTAGCATGAGTTTCGGGTTCAGTTTCCTGAGCGTATTGTTCCTGTTGGGAGTCATCATCATCTGGATTAAAATTTGTTTTTGTAGGTACTACATCTACAGATTGAGGAGTAAATTCAGGTTTCGAAACGATTTCTAATGGTGGTAATTCAGCAGCAATGTATTTGTTCTGTCTAAAATCAGTGACATCATCAATTACAACATTTGCTGATTCCATCATTACTTGGGTGCGAGTGTTGAATACTCTAAATCCTCTGCTGTCAGAGGCGTATCCCAAGAATATGCCTTCATCACTTTTTGAATCAAACTTTCCTCTTTGCTCCCTGTCTTTAAGTATATAGCATTTGCTACCAAACACACGAAGATACCCAAGGTTAGGTTTCTTTCCATACCAGAGTTCATATGGGGTGTTTAGGGTACGAGACCTTAAGTAGACTCTGTTAATGAGATAATAGGCTGTAAAGACAGCT
>JAJJMA010255972.1:0-10172 GCA_023529015.1 Papaver nudicaule | reverse complement strand
ATGTTTTACACAAGTCCATCTAAGAGATAAAGGAGTTTGGAATTTGACTCAGAGTGAAATTCTAAAAGAATATACTCCAAATTCGACTACCAGTGAAATCTCCGCGTCAGGTTCACGTACCGGTACGTGAACAAATTAGACACAGGAGAATTTCTTGTCTGGTACGCAAACCGGTTCGGGAACCGTCTGCAGGCCAAATTAGGTCAAATACGGATTCCGCTGGAAGTACTGGCTGAGCCAGAACTTAGACGTGAGAACGTCCTCAGCTGTGATCCACAGGCTCTTTGCTCAAGAGTACTCCTTTAGATTCATCCATATCCAACATAACAGTTTGCAAGCAAACCATTGTAATGGACATATGGTGTCGAATCTATCTCATGCATTCTTGATTCACAGTATTCGTGGGATCAAATACTGGTCATGACATAAAGCCATGTTACACAAGAACACGATCTCAATCGCTATTATCACAACTAAAGTAGTCGACTATATTTCGAAAGAATAGAGAAAGTAGAATAGAAGAATATCCATAAAGTCATAACTCCTACTAACCTTTTGTCGATGAAGAATAATTGATGTCTTCTTTGTCTTCACAGTCTTCGTCTTCAAGGTCTCTACTACTCTGTCTATATCCCATTTCCGAAATCTAAACTCTAGTAGGCTAAATCAAGAATTGAATTTTGACACCTAAAACTGACAACTAGCTTGACATACCAACGCTAGTGGGTTTGACCGGACAATGCCCTAACAGGAATCATTAATTGAACAAGTCCAGAGTGTTTCTGCTTGGGGACGTGCTGCATTTTATGATGCTCCAACGCAATTGCTACAATAAGATTTGCAAATTTGATGAGATATTCTTCCCACCGTTAGGGGGAGGAAAGGCTACCGCATGTAAAAATGGCGTGAATTGAGAGGACTTATGTTGGCGTCTTAATTCTTAAGAGTATTCAAACTGGACGAGGTCCCGGGGTTTTTCTACGAGTTTGTAGTTTCCTCGTTAAAAAAAATCTTGTGTGTACTTTACTTTATTTCCACATTATATTTGATTCGTCATTTATAATTAAAGTATCGTACTTGGTTGTTGACATAGCCTTTCAAATTCTTGTATTGACTCCCTTGTGTGTATCAATCAGATCTGAAGGAGATCTTGTTCTTGAGTTCTTAAGTACATGAACCGTTCAAGGTTTGACTTATAGGTGGACTAAAATAAAAGATTGGTGGTGTACTCGGTGCCCTCGTCTTTTCAATGACCAGAACCGAATTAAGGTTCCCAAATCAAGTTTCCAAATAGCGAAACCAAAGTGAGCAAATATAGATTATGTTTTAACAAAACCTTGGTTAAGGTTTCGAAACAAGAAACACATATTAATCTCGTCACAAATGTTTGGTGTCGAACTTAAGAGTCCATGTGGTCAAGAGACGTTTCAGCATCACACCTTTTTGTCCTTGATGCACATGTTTATTTCCCGGTTCATATAAACCTTTAGGAAACCCCAGGGTATACTAGACTGTAAGGGTAGAAAATGCCTTTGCATAGTAGTAGCATCCTAGGGGCGAATGTGTATCAGGAAGGTCACTTATGAGTATGGAATCACTGGTAAGGCCTTGGGCGAGGCATCCTAAAATAGGAAGTATCAGCGGTGCATACAGAAAAAGCGGACGAGCAAAGCAACATTAGCGGGAATAAAGGTGACACGACGAAGGTAGTTGAGAAGTAGGTGAGCATTAATTACTCGTCAGAACGGATAGATTGTCAGAGTTGACTTGTTGACTCAGTGGAAACCTCGTCAGCAATCCTTATCCTTAAGAAGACTTGCCCGCCAAGATTGGATAGGTGAAATACTACCTCGGTGACATACTCTATCGGCGAGTGAAGACAAGTTAGCGTCAGAATATAATTTGTCTGTATTTGCTGTATAGAACAATGTAATCCTCTATAAATAGCGACAGAAACCTTTGGAGAAAGGGTTGGACATTTCATGGTTTGGTCTAGAGAGAGGAAAAGTATTCACTTGCTCTCCCTAGCCCAAGACTGAAATTAGGGTTCATATTGCGAGATCAGACTTAGAAGATTGGCAAGGTGAGAGTTGTAATCATGTTTATACTAGTGAAAACCCTTGGATGTAGTCCTCACTTAGAGGGCGAACCAAGTAAAATCTCTTGTCAAGTATCTCTAACCCTTAACTCCTTGTTACTTATTGTGTTCATGATATGGTGCATGTTTGTGTATGATATTTGGGTGTACAGCCTAAGATCTAACCCATGGGATTTTAGGCTGTTACATTTTGGCGCTAGAAAAGGTTTTGAACTTGTGTTTTCTTTGATTTTTAACATGATTTGTTGAGGTTATTATATGTTCTCTTGTTTTCATATGTGGTATGATTTACATGTCGCAAATATCGCCGGTAATGTGTTACTCACCTTTTCTTGTTATTTAGAGGTGTTATTCTCGTTGTTTAAGATCTTCTTTGTGTTTTTTTTTTCGTTTTTCCATATATAGCATATATTGTGGTCTGCTATGAAGTTCTCTTGAAGAATATTGCTAAGACTAGGAAAACCAGGCTATTTCTAGTATTTTGTAGCGCCGGATCTGGGTTTTCAGCACATCTTTTTGCTATTTTTATTACCATGCCGTGTTTAAATGCTATCTTTGCTAAAATTGAAAGTTTGCTAGCTTGTTTTGATGTTTCATCACATATTTCACCTTTATCATATGAGTAATAGAGAAAGTGGTCCATTTGAGTAGAGCAAATGCTATTTTTAGTATGATTATCACCTTGTTGTAGGAAAACGTGCTATTTTCAGTTCGTTTTTGAGTCATATAGATATATATTTCCGGCAGAATTGATATTCTTATCCGGCGAGTCAGTACAAGTATCAGGGTTATAGATGGAATTATTTTCAAATTTTCGCCGTACTGCCCTTCTGATAGGAAAATCACAATAACCTTTGATGTTTTCACAATTTTTGTCATGATTAGATCATCATCTGCACAGCATATGATTTAAAGCTGCCACTTTTGTCTTTCATTCATCAACATTCTGAAAAAGCAACCCAACTAACTTGTTTGGCATTTACCCACAGTACTAACAGAGCAATACTGTCAGGAAGTGTGTTTTTCTTCTTTTACAGATCTTCGGCGAATGGGTCCTAGAGGAAGAAGCAGTAAAGCCCCAGCGGGTAGGCCTCCACGATATCCAATCCTACCTACACCTGCGATGTTTCCTAGTAGCCACCACAACACCAGAAGTAGGGGTGTGGAACCAGTGGGTCAGGCAGATACTTTTTTGGCAAGTTCATCTCGGCGGCCACCTGTTCAGCGAACATTACGCCAAGAGGAGGTTTACATGGAAGATATTACCCACTTAGAGAATGCAGAAAGGTCACCTGAGCCTAATACTATTGAGGAGGGTCAGCAGCGAAATAGAAGCAAATACTTATGGCGAGCATATTGAAGGTGGTAGAGTCATTCAGAGAGCCCTCGGCGAATCATCAAATGTTGCGGGGGTAGTTCAGAACACTAATGTAAGGAGTACAGTAGCAGCCAACGAAATCCCAAGAGCTATCGGCGAAGCACTCCATGTGGCAGAAGAAGTACCTGCAGTAGTTGTTAAACATATTACGGCAGTAGATATTCCACAGGCCGCTAGTGGAAATGATGCGATGATAGTACCAGGCACCACTATAACTCGCCCAGTGGTGGTAGCAGATAACACAGGGTCCACTAATACTACAGAAACTTTGATGAAGCAAATCCTTGAGGCTATTAATAGGCAAGCAGATCAGATGCAGAGGCAATTGCAGTTACAGATGGAAACTGTACTTCAAAGCCATAGAGAGTTGATGACAGAAAGCAGGAAAGCGGCACAAAACATGAGACATGCATCCCATTCGCATACAACTCGCCGATCAGAAAAAAGTGGAACTAGCACAATGGAAGTCTCAGATTCATCGGCGAAATACGATGAGAGGGGTAGAAGGAAGGATGTGTTTAGAAGAGATAGCGAGGAATATAGTGATTCAGGACGGCGGAACAAGATATATAAGGGCATGAAGAGAGAGCTTCGCCGGTTAAAAACCAAAGTGGCGGCTTTAAGTGGATCTTCAAAGGAGTCGAAGTACAAGGTGGCACTCTCAGAGGCACAGAAACACCCTTTCAAGATTGTATTACACATGGGTATGTGTCCACAAGGTTTTCCATGCCAAAATTCACATCCACTTTTGATGGAACTGAAGATCCCGCACATCATTTAAGAAGTTATAAGCGAGACTTGGCGGCATGGGTAGGATCAGATCCTATAATGTGCATGGCATTCCCCGCCACGCTCAAAGATGAAGCTTTAGCTTGGTTTGATGGGTTGGAGGAAGGAAGAATTAAATCTTTTGAGAAATTAGAGAGCAAATTCTTACGTGCATTTATTCAGAAGAATAGAAGTCGACCTGGCGTAGAAAGACTGTTCAACATCAAGAGAAGACCCTCAGAGACCTACAAAAGTTTTATTCAAAGATGGAGAAAGTCGAGCAGCGAAGTGGGATACGGTATCAGACAAAGAAAAGATAAGATCATTTATTAGCGCTTTGGAGACATCAGAACAAATATACCAAAAACTATTTTGGGTGGCGCCAAAGGATATGAAAACTTTGAGGGCAATGCAGGATGAATGGATATATTATGAAGAAATCCAAGCAGAGGAGCTTCGCTTAAAAAGAGAAAGAGTAAAGCAAATACACTCGATCAATAACTATTCTCCGAAGGAGCAGGAAGAAATAAGAAAAGAATGGAAGAAAGCAGAACAACAGAGGTTGGCGGAAATTCCTTCTTCGGCGACGGTAGTACCTGAAGTAGTAAAGCAACAACAGCAAGTTACCGCCGAGCAGCACTGGAATTCACAGAAGCGAGATAACTATGATGGAAGAGATAGGCAAGATAATCGAGGAGGTGGCAATGGTCGAGGCGGAAGAGATAATCGACGAAATGGGAATGACGATAGAAGATACAATGGAGATAACAGAAAATTTGGCAGAGGCAACCAGCAACCTTTCCAAGACGCTACCTTACCAAAGTTACGTGTCTCTTATACTGATCCATTCAGACAAATTGAGAACTCAAACTGCAGAGATGATATTCGTTATCCTTACAATAGAGGAAATCCCAGAGTCCCGCCGACCAACACTAATTCCTTTTGTCAATTCCATCAGTTCCACGACCATACAACTGAGAACTGCACCGGCGTGCAGGAGGAAGTCCACAGATTCATTCGCTTGGGGAAATTCCAGGAATTCCTTGGGTTGCCACCGCCGCCTCCTGTTATGGTTCAGCCAATTCAAGCCATCCCAGCTCAGGCTCCAAATGTGTATGAGGTAAAGGTTGAGCGAGATTTGTTGGAATTGGATTGCTTTTTCATTGTGCATTCAAAGATCACCAGGGATGAGTTCCATGATAATGTCTTATCCCGAGTGCACAAGCGAGATAGAATGGGAAATGAGATTTGTAGTGCCGCTGCTAAGCAAGAACCCCTGCAAGATTGGATGAAGGCTTGTGTAGGTTTCTCCGCTAATGAGATACCGCCAGAAGGAAGGAGTCACAACAATCCTATGGTCCTCACCATTCAAATGGGGAAATTCAGATTGCCTAAGGTGCTTATTGATCCAGGCAGCTCAGTGGACATTATTTTCAACTCTGCTTACGAGGCGATGAAAACAAAAGATGATAAGATCCCCTCGCTGACAGTTTCCTCTTACAATATTTATGGATTTAACGGAATAGCTTCTAAGCCTAAAGGTGAAATTGAATTTAAGATCGTGATTTGTGATGAATACTTCTTGAACACCACTCTTTGCATTGTGGATGTTGATTCGCCGTATGCTGCCATTCTTGGAAGACCATGGTTCCACAGCCTAAAGGGAGTACCTTCCACTTATCATCAGCGTCTAAGGTTCCCAACACCTATTGGAGTCGCCGAATATGTAGGAGATTTGGCAGTAGCGAAAGCTTGCAATACATCAAATATACAGATGCGAGAAAATAGAAAAGCCAAAATTGCAGAGAAAAAGAAGCAGGGCAAGGAAGCTTCTAAGGAGCAAGAGATCCAAAACTTCATCGCCGACCCCTCAACATATGTGCATTCAGTAAAATCAGTAGAAGATTCGGCGAAGCCTGAAGGGAAGACCTTATAGCAATTAAAGGAGCCATCGCCGATGGGAGAACCAGAATTACATTTTACGGCGGTGGAACCTACTAGATATAAATATCGGCGAAGAGAGTGATCCAAAAATGGTAAAAATTGGTATTTTATTAAACGAAGACGAGTCGGCGGAGCTACAAGCATTACTCAAAGAATATGTTGATGTCTTCGCCTGGGGCATGAATGAAATGCCAGGCATTGACCCGGCGATAGCATGTCATAAGCTGGACATTGATCAAAAGGTCAGGCCTTTCAAGCAAAGGATAAGGAAATTGGCTCCAGCCTACAAAGAAGAAGTAGAGGCAGAGACTGACAAGATGAGGGCGTCTGGTATCATAGGCCAGTACAATATCCTCAATGGATAGCCAATATGGTAGTGGTACTAAAGAAGAACAAGGGAGTGAGGATCTACATCGATTTTAGCGATCTCAATAGGGCATGTCCAAATAATAGTTTCCCGCTACCAAGTATTGACCAAACTGTAGATGCTACATCAAGTCATGAGTTGCTGTCATTCATGGACGGTTACTCAAGGTATAATCAAATACATTTGGCGGAGGAAGATTAGAAGCACACAGCTTTCTTTTCCACCAAAGGATTGTTTTGTTATACCCGAATGCCCTTTGGGTTGAAGAACGCCGGTGCTACTTATCATGAAATAGCGCAGAAGATGTTTGAGAAATGGATAGGAAAAACAATGGAGGTGTACGTTGATGATATGCTTGTAAAAAGCAAGAAGAAGCAAACTCATGTGCGTATTCGATCACATGCGTATTACTAAAAAAATCACATGCGTATTACTAAAAAAATCAATCGGCGAAATGTGTTTTTGGTGTAACTTCGGGAAAATTCTTGGGGTATGTTGTCACCAAGAAGGGTGTAGAAGCTGATCAGGCCAAGATTAAGGCAATTATAGATATGCCTTCGCCAGTAACAATGAAGGATGTTATGCGGCTCAATGGAACATTGGCGTCGCTTAATAGATTTATTTCCAGATTCTCTGATAAGTGCAAATTATTCTTCCAGACATTGAAGAAAGGAGAAAAGTTCAACTGGACTGAGGCACATGAAGCTGCCTTTCAGGGTATTAAAAAGTATCTCGCGACTCTTCCAGCAATTCAACCACCTGAGCATGGCGAATAACTCAGATTTTATCTCGCTGCAACACCCTTCGCCATTAGTGTTGTGCTTGTAAGAACCAAGGGAAGAGAAACGCCTATTTATTATATTAGCAGAACATTACAAGGGGCAGAAAAGAATTATACCAAAATTGAACATTGATTTTGGCGTTAGTCTTTGCATCTCAGCGATTACGCCCATACTTTCATGTTCATCCCATTGTTGTTCTAACCAAGACTCCAATAGAATCCATTCTGCACAGCTCTCAAAGATTAGGACAGATCGCCAAATGGAATCAGCAAATTGAGCAGTTTGGCGTCCAATATGAAATACGTACAACACATCGGTCTCAAGTTATTGCAGACTCCTCGCCGACTTTCCAATTGATGAAGAAGAAGAGATAGAAGAAATCCCATTCTCTTTGGATGAGCGAGAGAATGAGATGCCTGATCTATTGAAATGCAGTCCAACTGGATGGGAAGTTTATGTAGATGGTTCATCAAATAAAGAAGGAAAAGGAATAGGGATTGTCTTAACTTCGCCGAAAGGAGCCAAAATAGTACACTCACTGAGACTGGAATTCCCGGCGATAAATAATGAGGCAGAATATGAAGCGGTTATTCACGCCATGCGAATACTCATTGAAATGGGCATCAGCGATGTTAGATTAACAAGCGATTCTCAGCTAGTGATTCGACAAATCTCTGGACGATACCAGACATCAGACCCGTCTCTGCATAAGTACCTAAAATTTGCTAGGGAGTATGCCCAGAGGATCTCAGGTATCAAGTTTCGCCACATCTGCAGAAAGGATAACAGGCATGCCGATGCTTTGGCTTTCATCTCTTCAATGATGAAAAATCCTGATATCCCTTCAATTGTTATTGAAAGAGTGAAGCAATCATCGGTAGAAGAGCGAGAACAAAGAGAAGTACTGGCAACAAGTATTGAGGAATCAGCGGAAACAGATTAGAGAACGCCGATACGGTATTATTTGGACCACCTTACGTACGCTGCCAGGAAAGCAGATTTTAGCTCACCAAGTCATTAGTAGATCGGCGAACTATGAGCTTCGAGATGGAATTTTGTATCGCCGCTCATTCTCTGGACCATTGTTGCGTTGTGTATCAAGAGAAGAAGGCAAGAAATTACTAGAAGCAATCCATGAAGGGGATTGTGGGAATCACAGTGGTGAAAGGGCTTTAGCATTAAAAGTTAGAATGCAAGGGTACTACTGGCCCTGGATGAATAGTGATGCCAAAGAACATGCTCGCTGATGCAAGCAATGCCACTTGTATGGAAGAAGAATTAAAGCACCAGCAACATCATTATATTCAGTGCTCAGCCCTTGGCCCTTCGCCAAGTGGGGCATTGGCATAATTGGACCGCTAACTCCAGGCTCAGGGCAACGGAAATACATCATTGTAGCAACAGATTATTTCACCAAGTGGTGTGAGGCCAAAGTTATCAAGAAGAAGACAGGACAAGAAGTATTCACATTCATTTGGGAGAATATATTTTGTAGATTCGGCGTACCTGCGGAGATATGTACTGATAATGGAAGGAACTTGCCGGCGATAATATTAGAAAGTTACTCTCCAATTACAGCGTCAAGCTGGGAAAATCAACTCCATTATACCCCCAGAGTAATGGACAAGTGGAGGCCACCAACAAAACTATTGGAATGGGGCTAAAGAAAAGGGTGGAGACAGAATGTTTTGTGGTCTTACAGAAATACTATCCGAGAAGCAACTGGAGCATTTCCTCTCCTACTTACTTATGGTGTTGAAGCAGTACTCCCATCTGAAGTAATCCTACCAACTACAAAGCATGAGGCATGGGAGAAGAATCTAAATACCGACTTGATTCTAGCCAAGCTGGATGATTTAGAAGAGCAGCGGTTAATCGCTCTTACGCACATGGAAAATTATCATCGCCGATTGTCTAGAGAGTACAATAAGCGAGTGATCCCAAGAGAATATCAGCCTGGCGAATTGGTGCTTCGAGAAATTCCCCCATCTCAGCGAAAGGGATGTAGAAAGTTGGAACCAGTATGGGAAGGTCCTCATATTATCAAAAGAGTAGATGGAAGTGGAGCATATGTGCTGATTGATGAGCATGGCATGGAGCTAGAGCATCCTTGGAACGCCAAGTTCATTAAGAAGTACTATCCCTGAAAGAAACTATGTAAAATCCGAAGTCTTGGGCGGGCATAATACCCAAGAAGTCTTATTAAAGCTTATGTAAAACAAACAACGAATAAGACCCGGGGACGTAGGTTTGCTGTCATGCGCCGAACCCCGTTAATAAGTCACAATGTCATTTACATTTTTCGCTGGGTATTCTAACCACAGTGGCGTTTAAAGCCTAAAGGCTTCGTTAAAGTAATAAGAGCATAATATGCTGAGGCAAAAATGCCCATTACCAGGCTACAAAGCCACTTACTGAGGCAAAAATGCCAAATAATTACAAGGCAATAAAGCCACATAAACAAAAACCCTGATCAGGTACTAAGGCCAAGCGCCATCACTAAAGGCATAATGCCAAATTAATAAAATAAGCTAGAGCTAAGGACTCTTGCTCAGAAGACATGAAAGCTTGCTTGCTTCATTGAGTGAATAACCTCCTTGTAATGGTAAGACCGACCCAGGATTAGCTGTAAGGCCAATCGTGTTACTTGTTGGTCTGTAAGTGTTTGGCGAATAATACCTTATCCTGTAGCATCACATTGGCGAGAGCCATTGTGCTAATTAGCTTACACCGTTGTTGATGGTGGTTTTTGGCGAGGAGGTCACAGGAGTAATTTTGCATCAATTTCTGGCGTCTTGGAATAACTCGAGACAAGGTATGAATTTATTTTTACAA
>JAJJMA010255942.1:0-13258 GCA_023529015.1 Papaver nudicaule | reverse complement strand
ATTCAAAGCATCTTCGATGCAGTTCTTGTTGTCTTCGGACTGCTAAAGCACAACTAAATACTGTATGTATGAGTAGATCTGATGGATGTGGTACCTTGTATACCTATGCAGATTTTCTACTCGTACAGTTTGGCGCTAGAAACAAGGATGATTAAAACAACTTAGGGTTTGCCTGTGATTTTTCGGATTTTCAAATTTTTTGTTGTTAAACTTCTTTCTAGTCTTCTCAAAAGATTTTCAAAAGCTAGATTTCTGAAAAACAGCTCCTATACCTTAAGCATCCAAAAGACCTTAAAGGCTTTGGCATGCTTACAGAGTTTTTTGAGCATAGCACCAGATGATAAAATCATCCATTAAAGAGTTCTTAAAACCTCGGTATGAAAAAGTCAATCTTCGAAGAGAGGCAGTTAATGTTCGTTTCAAAACTTTTTGTAGCATAAAATGCAAACAATTGCAAAATCGTACTAATTCTTGAAATCCATTCTAGGGTTTTCAAAATTCATAATACATACAGAAATCCATTTTAGGATTTTCAAAACTCATGTTATTCATCAAAATCCATTTTAGGGTTTCGAATCTCATGTTATTCATCAAAATCCATTTTAGGGTTTCAAATTTCATGTTATTCATCAAAATCCATTTTAGGGTTTCAAATATTCATGTTATTCATCAAAAACCCATTTTAGGGTACTCTAATTTCATGCTATATTTGGAAATAAAACTTCACAAAAGAACTAGATGAAAAGGCATGATTTGAGCTAAAAAACAAAATAGGTAGTTGAGGATATATCTAAAAAGGGCAAATACGACCCACTAAATTTCGTCTGAAAGAATTAGTTGCAGAAAAGATTTACATGGCCGACAAAGTACACTGCGCTAGCCGCCTTGGACCTCACGGGTTTTTTGTTTCTTGACAGGTCATTCTCAAGATGGCTTCCCAATCGGAACACGCTCCGAAGCAGCGAGTAGGGTCCTCGAGGCAAGGCACTGGATCATCCAGACAGCACAACACCAGATTCTCGACCAGTAAAGGATTATCTCCCGAGGTAGCGGCTAGCACAGTCCAGCATCGAGAAAACGTACAAGAGGATGAAGTGTTTATGGAGGATTTAGGTCCCGAGGGAAAAGGATTTCCAGAGACCGAAGAGCCACGCCAACAGCAAATACCAGAAGAAAATGGTGAAAATGAGGAAGATGAGAACGAAGAATCTGATCCTGAAGATGAAATGCCCGAGCAACAACCTAACGAAGAAAATACAGCCAGAGCTGAACAATTTAGAAAACTTATCTTGAAAAACAGAAAAATAAGAAAGCTAAAGAAATAGCTGGCTGAGGCAAACAAAAAGATGGCGGAAAAATCGGCATCCAACAAGGGAGGCAGAGAGGGACACTCTCGCCCAAGCAACACATCTCGGCCGAAGGAACCCTCCGAATCCAAAACGTACACAAAGGTTAAGGGTGCAAGTAAAGGTCATGGAATCACGGTGTCAAGTAAAAAGACCACACCTCCAGAGTACACAAAGGCAAGCATGCATACATTCACCGAAGGTCACTCAACGAAGAAGGATGCCGAGGCAAGAGCCCTACAACAAGTAATGATGGATCAAATTAAAGCACTCCGAGCAGAAATTTTTGATAACCAAATTCAATCCAGTGACAGGATAAAACTCAATAAAGCTATGAATGATGTCAACCGGTCACCGCTAAGTCCAGAAATTCTTTCATTACCTATTCCAATAAAATGCACAATGCCCATTTTCACCTCCATCTTCGACGGATCAGGAGATCCTACTGTACATGTCAAAATGTATCTCCGAGTTTTTCTGGCCTACGCCGACAGAGATGAAGTGCTCTGCAAGTATTTCCCCTCTAGCTTAAAAGGAGAAGCCCTCGCCTGGTATGACAATCTTGCAGCCGGTTCGATCTCATCTTTCGAGGAACTCTCCAAAGTTTTTATACTGCACTTCCTCTATAACAACTCATCAAATCCTGGGGTAGAGAAACTATTCAGCATTCGGGAACGTCCAGGGGAGTCAACCAAAAGCCTAACAAGCAGGTGGACCGAGCAGTGTGTCGAGGTAGGAAATGGAGCCACGGAAAGGGATAAAGTACGAGCTTTCCTTAACGCTCTCGACAAAAACAACCCTCTATACGATAGACTCTTCTCGAAGAACCTCGAGACACTGAAGGACCTTCGAAAGTATCAAAAGGAACGAATCACCCTGGAAGAAATAAAGGAACAAGCAGCGCTGGGAAAGGAAACTATCTTAAAACAAGTTCATTCAATAAACAACTTATCGCTGGAAGAGCGAGGTCAAGCAACAAACACTCAATTCGGGGATCAATCAAAACGAGGAAGGCAAGATGACAATGGTCGATACGGGACCGAAGGAAAATTTGGTGACGGTAAATACCATGATAACCGAAAATACAATGACAACCGAGGCAACAACCCTCGGGGAGAGCCTGAAGGAAGCAATAGCCAGCAAGGACAGGGCAACAGAAAATTTGGGACAACCAAACCAGGATTTCCTGCATTCCATGACAGAAAGCTCCCAAAACTCTGCGTACCCATCGAAGATGCCCTTCGGATCATTGAACAATCAGAATATGCCAGTGAAATCAGATATCCTCGCAGTGGGGGGAATCAACCGAAGCACACCAAGAATTCGAGAAACTTCTGCCAATTCCACAAGTTCTTTGGGCACACCACTGAGGACTGTGTCACGGCACAGGACCAAATATACTTCTTTATCGCCAGGGATCAGTTCAAGCACTTACTAGAACTGCCACAACCACCTCCTAATCAACCACTACCCAAGGAAGAACAAAAGCATGAGGCCTACGTAATCACCATTGACAGAGATATTCCAAGGTTCAGAGCCTGTAATTCTATAGTTCATACAAAAGGACTAGAAGGAATCCAGACCGGGCGCATCCACAAAAGGGACTTGGATGGACAAGAAATACTTAGTGTGGTCACGAGGACTCGTTTGGAGGAATGGCAGAAGCAGCCAGTGTTCTTTTCGGCAGCGGACATCCCCAACGAGGGAAGACTGCACAATGATCCTTTGGTTATTACCCTGCAAATGGGAAAGATAGCCATGACTAAAGTTTTGGTGGACCCAGGGAGTTCTGTGGACATATTATTTGGACAGACGTTTGACAAAATGAAGGGCAAGAAAACTGCTCTGGTGCCCTCGATCTACAATATATTTGGTTTTAATGGAAAGCCGTCAACACCCCGAGGAGAGTTAATGCTCACAGTTCATGCCGGTAGCGAAAAACATCCAACTTTATTCTGCGTGGTGGACATTGAATCCCCCTACAATGCCATTGTCGGTAGACCATGGTTACATAGCATCATGGGAGTCGCATCCACTTTGCATCAAAAGATTCTGTTCCCAACGCCAACTGGGATTGCTGAAATCCGAGGTGACCCTTCCGAGGCTCGGGCATGCCACCAAATCGAGGTACAAGCAAGAGAAGCAAGTAAGGAATGCTCGGAACAAATCAAGAGTCCATATCGGACGAAAGCATAGCAAAGTTCATAGCTGACATCGAAGCTGGGATGCCAAGCATGAAACAGGAAGGAGGCGAAGAAAAACAACATCTGGAAAACAGGGAACAATTCCTCGTGGCAACATACAACCCGCAGACTCCGAATGAACAATCAGGCGAGTCCAGCAACGACAACGACACTCAGCAAGAGCCCTTCTGGGTCGGTCCATTTGTCATTGAGAAACAACTCGCTAATGATACTTACAGCTTGATTAATCTTGAAGGACAAAGACTGAAAACCCCAGTGGAGGGGAGACACTTGAAACACTTGGCTTAGGAAAATAACTCCATTTGTAAGCAACATCCGAAGAGATTAAATAAATGAAAATAGCACTCATTGATGCAGCTCATACCGAAGTCAAACTCCAAATACTACAAATACCATCGCAAAGGCATAAAACGCCAAACAGGCTGTAACGCCAAAGGCATAAAACGCCAAACAGGCTGTAACGCCAAAGGCATAAAACGCCAAACAATAAAAAAGTCCTCGAATGGCAGGCACAGAGCCGATGACCATATAAATCGTAAGGGCCCTACGAGTTATATGGCACGGTCCTCTACCCACAAGACACCCCGATAGCGGTGAGCACTTTGAATCAAGGCTACATAAGCCGACGATACACTCGTGTTTACTACCAACGGCCACGAGGAGTAAACGTCCTCGGGCGCCGAGGGGACAATAAATGGGATTAACATCTACCTATAGAGGAAGATGGAACCCCGAGGTAGTTGATTTGCTTGCATACACAAGTAGATTACTCAACCAAGGGACCTCCTCAAAACAAAAAACAGTCCCGAGGAGGGGCAAAAACATTTTAACAAAAAACAAACCTTTTCTATATATATGTTCAATTACAGGACAGGAAGTGCGATAGCCAAAAAATACGCGTATAAAGCAAAGTAGCGTGGGCACGGCTACAAAGGAAAAACAACAAAATACGCAGGCAAAGGGTACGAATTATCCAATGAACAACCGGAGCCATCACAAGGATTGTCCTCGGAACCATGACCAGATTCACCAGGACCATCACGAGTACCTTCGGCGGCATTACTTAGATTCCTTGAATCACCATCTGGAGCAGCATCATCGTCGTTACCCCCACTAGCTATCCTTAAAAAATTCTCCAGTAGGCCCCTCTTTCGAAGCTGATCTCTAGCCAAAGCCACGTAAACTTCCTGAGGGAGCAGATACTTATCAATGGGAGATGAAACGTCTGAGTCATGCGTACCAATAGCACCATAAGTAGGAGGTTCAACACCAATGGTTCTAAAAAGAAAGCGGCCATGCTTTCGGCAGGCCCTGCTCGTAGCAAACGCATTGGCAATAGCAGACTGAGAAAGAAGTTCTTCTACGGCCTGACCATGTCTCAACTCATGACGCACGAGGCCAAAACCGACCACCAGGTCCCTCACACGTGCCTCATGTCTAAGACGAAGTTCCTTCTCCTCGGATAATAGTTTAGCATGATTTGTCATTTCTTCGGTACAACGCCTGCGTTCCAGCTCAAGCTCTTGAGCAAATCTAGCAGACTCAGCAGAACGGTGCTGACGTTCTTCGGATAATTCTTTAGTCAAACGCTTAACCTTCCTCTCGGCTTCCAACTTCAGCTCGGATTCAGACACTAGCTGACTCGTGGCTTCGTTCCTCGCTACCTCGGCGTCGATAACCTGCTTCTTCAAATTAGCTTCGATGCCTGAGAACAAAAACAACGAACATGAGGATAGACACACCACACTCTAGCTAGGGCCATGAAGTAAGCAGAAAAGCGAAGGAAAATTTGGGTTAGCTCCCTACTCTCTTTAACAACCATATATTCAGTAACTTGCTGCTGACTAGTAAAGCGAGGCACAGAGGCATTCTTTCGGATATCCTCAGAAGTAACGACCCCGCTTTTAGCTATCCCTATTCGGTACTCATCAACAAGAGCAGCAGTCTGAACGTTTGATTTATTTGCTCGAGATAGCTCTCGGCACTTCTCATTCAAACTCTTACTTAAAGTATCGTTCGCAGTAGTTAGTTCTTTATTCACATTCTGCAGTGTAGACAATTGCACCTTCAACTCTCTAACCCTCTCTTCCAATCTATCAATCAAAACCCTACCTGAGGCACTACTGACCTCTCTAAACGAGCTGCATCTCGCTCTTGTTGCAGTCGAGTCACATCCATTTGGAAAAAGTGATTTTCTCGGGACAGTATCGTATTTATATTCGTCATTTCCTCAAGAAGGCGCTTGGCTTGATCCACCCTCTTTCTTTCATTCACATAAGTCCTCTCGGCCTCCTGCCTTTTCAGCCTATAGTAATTTACATCTTCTAAAGCCCTATCCCTCTCTTCCAACAGCATTGCTAAATCATCAAGATAGCCTTCGCTGCTTGGAGCAACTTGAGGAGATTGTCGGCAATTTCGAAGCCGATCAATAGTCAGTTGACTCTCCTGAAGCTTTTTCTCTAGTTTCTCCAGTTCGCCTTTTCAAATGCAAGCAGCAAACCTGTCTTAGGCGAGGCTGCCGAAAACATATGCTCCCATTAAAACAAATAAGAAAAATAAGGGACTTACATATAGATTGTCTTTTCGCCTCAGCGCTGCGAACCTTCTCCTGAGCAAGCTCTTCCTGCATCCGACAAAACTCTCGTTCGAAATACTCGTTTTCACCAGCCTGATCAAAGTTGTAAGCTAGAAGGCCAGTGACATGATAGTCGCCCTGGTAAAAGAAATGGTACAAATGGATTAACAAAAGGTTTCAGCAGCATCAGCATGAACAAACAAACAAACGCAACTCACCGCCTGCGCCATGGCTAAATTCTCCTCATAAGACAAGGGAGGATGGCGATAATCGTACTCGGCTCGAGGACAATCACCTCCGAAGAGATCGCCAAGCTTTTTGCAGAAATCTGGGTCTAAGGGCTGCCCTAAAGGATCCGATGCATGAGCTTCAAAGCAAGTTGAAACCTCGGTAGTAAATTCACCAGGGCAATAATTCTCGTACAAAACATCTTTAAACCTCTCGGCAGTATAGGATTGCCTGTATCTGCAAGCATAGCTAGGAGCAGGTGGAAACACCGAACTTTGTGGAAAACCGGAGACAAGATGTCTGGAGGAATCCATCTTAACATACGAGTCATCCTCTTGGGGGGCAAAGGAGGTCCACTGGTGTCACAATCTCGTCTGAACAAAGAACAGAAGGCTCACCAAAAACATTCGCGGAGGTCGTTGCCGCCGAGGTAGAGGCATTCAACGCAACCTTCGGGGCAGAGGAAGTTGAAAGAGTAAATCCCGAGGCAACACCAGCACTCGAGGTTACAGACACCATGGCCGAGGCAGAGGCATCACTGACAACTGACTGGATAGTCCGAGGGCTCGCTGCAGTCACCTCTTCGATTACCATCTCAGTCGCTGCTGATGCTGAAATTTCTTTGTCAGCACTTGGAGTCTCTTTAGACGAAACCTTGATAGTCTGGCGGAAGTTAGTTTGAACCCCTTTCAAAATTGCTTGCAAAGTAGCCTTCTTCAACGGCCGAGGAACTTTAGGATTCTCCCCATATCTCAACTTCATCAAACCAGGGCCACGATTCAGGGCACCTAAAGGCTGTCCCTGCAGATAAGGATCCGTCTTCCTCAGGAAACAAACAGAGGCAAGTATGAATACTTCGGAAAAGAACGAAGGAAGAGTATTTGTTACCTGCTGCATAGTCCCCTCATCAGGCCGAGGACGCTTTAGGGTACCTGAAGGTTCGACTACGACGTCCTTGCCTTTGCCCGAAAGAGAACGAAGTAACCTCTTGTCCTCGTCAGAAAAGCAAATAGAAAACAGGTGCCGAGTCTCAAACTCGTGGCCTGCCTCGAACTCGGTCCGAACAATGAATCGGCCATAGTCTTTCCAACCTCGGAGTATTGGACCTCGAAGGAGTATAGGCTCCGAAGACCAGTCTTCGTCCAGTGAGTAATTTGGAGATTCGGGAAGAACGTTTTGAATGCCATTCACCATCCGAAAACTAACCCCCCAAGGTGCTAACTCAATATCTACAGTCAGAAAGGGCTCGTAATGTTTAAAGAAGTTCTCAGCGGTATAATAAAACTTCGCTGTGGACCCAGCAGGAGAATTGTTTCCAGACTGAAGAACCCATTGATTAATAAGATAAATCGCACTGCAAGTAAGATGCATCACGCCTCGTGTTTGAGGAAGAGAACAAAGAATTTCAAGAAATAAAGGATTATCAGATCGATAGAGAGGAGGAAACAATCCAGCGGTCATCTGATGAATCGTCACTACAAGAACATCTTCGCTGCACTGATACGTTCTGACTAACTCCGGAGTTAATCTGGGAGCGTCTATGGACTCGATTCGAAAGCCTCTTCCCTCTGGGAACAAGCCATTTAGCCTTAGAGAAAGGGCCTCAATCGTAGAAGACATAGGATGCGAACTGGAAAAAGCAACACTACCGGTGACGGAGATAGCAGAGGCAACCGGGAATATGAGAAGAAAGAAGGAAAAACCCCAAAGAAATTAACTTTATGAAAGAAAAGATCACTTAAGACAATGGGTCAAGAAGAAAAGAACAGGAGGATCGATTGATATGAAGATACGAGTAAAGGAAGTTTCACGGAAAAAAGGCCGCCGGCGCCAAGGAAGAAACGAAAGGTCTAAAGTTTTTTAGAGGGAGAAGCGAAACTTAATAGTGAGAAGAAACCGGCTCTACCGGTCAGAAGGTGAAAAGCCACGATCCTATGAGAACGGGTCGTGAAGGAAAATACACAAGTGGCGGGAAGTAGGGATACTCGACAGAGATGTGGCAAAATGGGAATTTCCTTTCCCTGCATCTTCGATACAAGGAAAGGAAATAGGCAAACTGTAGGGGGGAAAACCCCTCGGAACACGTGTCTCGCATCCAGAAAGCAGAACCATGCCGAGAGGACTACACCGAAAGGATTAGTAGCGATGTCTCGGACCGATGAAGGAAAAGAAGTTGCACACGAGCGAAGTAAAACTCGGAAGGAGAGGATTCGGACTACGTCGAAGGACCGAAACTCGGGGTTCAGCCTCGGAGTGTAAACCGCCTTACTCGACAGGAACTGACACCGCCACGATTGAGTCCTTTGTCTTTATTAGCTGTAAACCACTCAAGCTCGGCCTATATAAGGCGAGCTTGGAAAACGTTGTAAGGGTTGGATTCTCTTTGGGTTGAGCCTAAGTAGCAAGAGAGAGATTAGGTTTGTAATCTCCTCTGGTTCCTTAGGGTTTTATTCACGTAATCTCAGCATTGAAATACATAAGGGTTTCTCATATCTAGTCTTTATAGCTTTATTTGGTCTTCATTACTATTCAAAGCATCTTCGATGCAGTTCTTGTTGTCTTCGGACTGCTAAAGCACAACTAAATACTGTATGTATGAGTAGATCTGATGGATGTAGTACCTTGTATACCTATGCAGATTTTCTACTCGTACATAGTTGGCTCCAGTTATATAAGTTCCTTAAGTGGTTCTTCTTTTATAACTGAGGTAGATACAGATTGGGCATTGCGAAGTTGGTTTGCGTGTCAGCCCCGATTTTTGAAGTAGATTTCCGTATGACCTGGATTTGACAATCCGAAGGAAGTCATCTTGTTTATGGTAAACTGATAGAGGACAGTTACACCATAAGTCAACAGTTTTGGTTTAAAACCCAGTATTGCTGACAAAAGCCTTTGGCATCGGTCAAAGCAACTCCTAGGCCTGTAAAGGACGTCAGCTAGGGGAATCAAGTGCGTGACGATCTGTGGGGGATCCAGAGACGTAAGGAAGGCGACAGTAGCCAATTCGCTTGGAGGGCTTGAGTTGGTCTCTGCTACATCCCAGACCGAAGTCTTATAGTAGGCTAGCGTTTGTAGTCAGTTTGTACTGGGCGGTGTTCAAAACTGGACGAGGTCCCGAGGTTTTTCTGCAAGGCAGTTTCCTCGTTAAAAAACGTTTGGTGTCTTGTGTGCTTTTACTTTCCGCATTATAACTCTGATTTATAATTAAAGCACCAAGTAGTACGTTATTACCTAACTGTTGAGATTACTCCAGTCAGAGGTTTGGATATTGATTTTTGAGATCGTCCAGACTCTTTACCATAAGACTCACGATCCAAAACGAAAAGTTGGTAGTATTTCGGTACCCCATCTTTTTCAAAACGTATCTTAAATTACAAGCAAGGGACGGGTATATTACCATGGTAGCGTAGACTGTTTGAGCCCAAGAGGTTTTGTATCCGAAAAGAACCTCTCCACCATCAGCTGGTACCCCGTAAGGTCCGTGTTCTTTTGGTAGCATCAGAATCTCATCGGGAATGTGTGGTTCCTTCGCTTTAGCTTTCTTTTTGCGTTTGGGTTGGTCTTCACCTTGGGGTTGGTCCTCACCTTGGACCTCATCATCATCATCATCATTAAGAATATCCTCATCATCATTAGGACTATCCTCATCATCCTCATCACCTTGGGGTACGTCATTAGGTTGTACCCCATCAACTTCGTATTCGTCAAATTGCACTTGGAGCACGTCGAGAGGAATATCATCTTCAGCCCTCGGATCATTACCATCATCATCGAACTCCATAGGAGTAGGAACTGCATCAGGGTTTGGCTCACGGATTATCACGGGTCGCTGTCTGGTAGAACGAAGACTTGGTTTGGAACCCGTGGGTGGCATTGGTCTTTTTCCCCCTTTTGATTTTCTCCAACCTTAATACATACACAGAACAAATCAATTAACAAGTAAAATGACACAGTAAATTGTCATGGAAACAAAATAATATATGACGATTCTCATCAGAACATCTAAATCGTCAAGGAATTTTACAAATGCACGACGAGTTTATTAAGCCCACTCTAAATCGTCAAGGTAAAGCTTTACGATTACTCATAAAACTGGACAGAACCAAAATTTTCTATGTAGAAACTCGTCAAGGAAATGGGACACTATTGAGACGATTTCAAGAAACTCGTCAAGTTAATGTATAGTTACATGACGATTCAAGGCATGCAAAAATAGGAAATTTAATCTGATAGTGATAAACTCGTCAAGGAATTATGAAAAATCTCGACGATTGTTCTTAATTTTTTTTTTTCTGTGGGACAATATTCAGACGATTTAGGGCAACTCGTCAAGGAGATGTATTATTGTATGACGATTCTGTGCATGCAAAACTAGGAAACTATATCTGAAACTGTGTAAATCGTCAAGCTTTTGTTCAATTGCAAGACGATTGTTCTTAATTTTTTTTCTGAAACTGTAAAATCGTCGTGCTATTCTTTCATAGCTTGACGATTTTTCATGCTGTAAATTCAATTGACGGTTTCTAACCTATCAAATCGATTCAAACTACATCTCAAACAATTGAAAAGGTGATTGGATGAACTTACCTCTGCATTTCCGCCAAAGAATCTTCCTTCGGTTGTTCTTCGTCTTCTTCACGGTTGTTTTTTGATTTTTTCTTTTCTTTCCTTCTCTTGTAAATAATTGTTGAATCATCTCCTTCTCCGTCGATAGCCATGAATTCAATTCGAACACGAGACTAGTAAGTCAGGATTTTGAGAAAATATGAAGAGGTCGAATTCGATTTTTGGGTTTTGGTTTTTGTTTTTTTGTTTTTTTGAGAAGTTATGAAGATGGTGTGGGAAGTTAATGGAGGAGTAGGGGGAGTGGGAGTGATTGTTTGTAACTGAAAATTGAGAGGGAGAATTAGTGGGTAGATAATTAGTGGTAATTATGATTTGTAACTGATTAGGATAAATTAATTTAATTAGCCACCCCTTATAAACTGGGGTGGGATATTTGAAGTAGTGCTCGCCCCTATTAAATTTGGGCTCGCCCCCAAATTAGCCAGGTTAAATAAGGTGTATTTGTAGGGTGTTGGAGTGAACTGTGAATATCAGAGTATTAATAATGAAACAAAACACTAACTAAGAATTGAATTTGTGTTTTTAATGATGTTGATCTTTGTTTTACGGTTTACAGTAACAACAAATCGAAAACAAAAAACAACTCAAAAAAACATAAAAAATTATCAGCATAATAAGAAAATTGAACACAGAAACGATATTCCTGATATATATGGAAAGGTCAGTTTTGGTATATTTGAAAATTGTTTATTCACAAGTTTGTAATTTTTGGTAGTTTTTGTTGCATTTTTGTATAAAATTGAGTTTATATCTCACTTTGAAGGAATGGATGGATTTTGGAAATTATTTTGATGTCGCAGGGCGACATCAAAATTGACGTCGCAGCGCGACGTCCCTTGGATTGAGAGAGTTGGGGGTTTATAACCTTTGGATGAAGGGGTGTTTAAATGATTTTTTTAATAACTTTTCACCTTTTCATCCAACGGTTATAAACCCCATCCCCTCCCAATCCAAGGGCTGTGGTGCTGCTACATCACCTTTGATGTCGCAGTGCGACATCAAAATCGCGTCCATGGATTTTTTGTACTAGTTACGTGGTGGTAGTGGGATGTTATACCATTTTTTTTGTAGTAGTAAAGTTTAACGAACATGCGCTCTTGTTTTATTTTTTCTAGTTCGTTAGCAAGTTCGCGAAATTGTTAGTATAAAATTATATTGTTAGTATTCCAAGATCGCGTGCAAGGGTCACACGTGAATTGGTCATGATAAGGGAGATGAGACAACAAGTGTGATATTTGATTCGGGCGATGAACCCAATTTGAAGGTCTCAAGTGACAATATTGTTAAGAAGAAAAAAAAAGAGTTCCAACAAGAGTAAGGAAACTCTAATAGTAAAGGAGGAACAAGAGATTATTGGCATGGAGGTTGCATCTCCGGCTAAAGAAGCGGTAAGTAGCACATCAACGGATCCTTCTATTCCACCAGGTTTTGAACGTTACAATAGACTCCGTGGGTTGGAAAATGAAGAGGAAGTTGCTACATCAACTTTAGAAGCAGAAGACTTGGAGTTAGCATCAATTGGCCGTCATCTTCAGAAGCAATATTGGTATCCGATAGAAAAGTGAGCCTAAAATCTAAAGCAACGGGTCTCTTCCAAATTGGAACTTTGAGCACTAAAAAGAATGGTTTCATCAAAATCTCTTGATACTTCTAATAAGATTATAACAAATAAATTTGTGGATTTTGGTACCGAATGGGGTTTAGGCTTTCCATCTTCGAAGCAAAAGTGTCGAGAGATTTGTAATGATGTTGTGAAAAATCAAGCATTTAAGTTTAGAGGATGTTGATGAGAGTTCTTCTTAAAGTGGTTGGCGTGCTTCTATTGTTCGCAAACTACGAGTAGGCGATGTTAATCTTTTTTTTTTTTTAAATTGATGCCTTTAGCTAGTTCTATATTTGTGTTTTGTATGCTTTTTTTTTTAAACGAAACTTTCCTTTTCACCGATCAAAAAAAAAAAAATTAAAATTCAGCATGGGCCATATGCCCACGACAAATCTAAAGCCACTTAGAGCAACCACACCCATGGTCCTATAATCCCATATATGGGTTTGGGTTCCACGCAGTGGTGGTGAAAGTTTTGTCCCAAACCCAAAAAAGCCATAATTTCGTTCCAAATTTGGCTCCCAAATTTGGGTTTGGGTCTTCGGCGAGAAACGAAATCTATAATCCCGCTGAAGCGTAAACGTAATTTATAAAATCGTTAAAAAGTTGAAACGTAAATATAAAAAACGTTGGTGAAAATACGAAGTTATAAAACTCGTGATCAAAAAACGGATTT
>JAJJMA010255934.1:0-11377 GCA_023529015.1 Papaver nudicaule | reverse complement strand
ATGAGTAGATCTGATGGATATGATACCTTGAGTACCTATGCAGATTTTCTACTCGTACATTAGGGGCTTCGATTTTTCTAGAGGGACTTGAATACACTATACACATCTAGGTTGTATTTTGAGGGGTGTCCTAGTGCGTATTAAATGACTAAGTTTTCCTGAAAAAATAGTAATGAGACGAAAATGCCCCTAAACGTTAACTATAACCCTAATTTGTATAACCAAATATTTAAAAAAAAAACCCTTTATTTCTCCCTCTCCCTCTCCCTCTCCTTCCTCTTCTGTAGGTTGATAAAGCATTAATCGTCTTTATTAATTGGCAGTTCGAAAATTCATCGTCGATTAAAATCTAAATAAGCTACGGCGAAGAAGAAGAAGAAGAAGAAGAAGAAGAAGAAGAAGAAGAAGAAGAGCAACAATCTAGTAGCAATACATGCGGTTAATTCTAATCAAGATTCAAAATCTAAAAGTAAAGAAGAAAAGCTACAATCTGAAATCGGGAGCAATCGAGTCTCTGCCTCCACAATTGACAGACAAGTGAATCAGGTACTCATCAATAACAAAACCCATGCTTTAATTTTGTGTTTGACTGATGTTTAATGCAAGAATCGTTAGATTAAATGCCTAAAATGGCGGTTACCGTGTGAGTTACGGCTGAGATAACCCTCAGAATTTCAGCCGTAAAAAATTGATTTATTGAACTTATGGTTTAAATGTATGAACAACTCCAGTCGAACCTTGATGTTACGGCTAGTATTTGACAGTACTTGTAATTAAGTTGTAATCGGCAATAAATTTTCCACAAGAATTGTAGACATAATTGAATGTAATTGTGGGTGCCATATTTCATATGTACCCTAAAAGCCATGCCAGCAGCGCACACTAGAGGAAGTATAGCAGTTTACTTAGCATTAGCAATGTATGGGCGGAGGACCTTGTATAACCCTGCACCCGGTCAATGTAATAGAGTATGAGCGGAGGGAATAGCCTCCGCTCCTCGGCATAATGTAACCAACATAGTCGGACCATAGTATCCTCCGTGTAGCGAGAAAATGAATGTAAACCGACATAGTTGGATACGTTGTCAACCAGCTAAGCAACATTGGACAACTGAGGGGTCTGTCCTCAGTGATCCCTATAAATAGAGACCCTCTACATTAAAAGAGGGGGTCCCAAGTTGTTCATGTTAATAAAGAATAGCTTACCTCTTATCTTGTCTTCCTTACTTGCGTTAGTATTAGTTGGGTGTGTTGTTGGCATTTCCAACAACTACATTTTGGCACCGACACAAGGGGACGACAAATTCCACTAGACCAAAAGTCACGTTAGTAGTCGTAGAAAGTGAGGACGAGAGTTGTTCTATAGAATATAGACCTTAATCTGCTAACTTCTATGGAAATCCAGTAGCTCACCAAGTTATTTGCGAGAGTCGTTTTTTGCATTTACAGAGAAAGTGAGGATGAGAGTTGTTCCATAAACTATAAACTACTATGGTTTTCTTAAGCTTTGTGGAAATCCAGTAGCTCACCAAAAGTTATTGAGAGAATCGTTATAGATCTAGAAAAACCTTATTAGACGGGAGGTGTTTCATAAAACACATACCATTTTTGGTTTGCCTAGTTTCTTGAAAATCCAGTAGCTCGTCAAACGAACTACAACACCAAATGTCTAGGATAAGAAGAATATTATCACTAGTGCTCGAGAAGAAATGGAGAAAATCAGTAGAAGAGAGAAGAAAGGGACAACACGAAAATTGTAGAACCCAGTAGATGTTCAGGAACCAGTCGTAAAGCAGCAGTCAACAACGGAGAAACTAACAGGAATCAAGCTACATGTCATACTCACTAGATTAGATATGTTATTTACTCTTTTAAAGAATCAACAGTCATTCATCTTTGAGCAGACACGCACCATTGGAGTATTGACAAAAGCAATATCAAAGATACACAATACGGAGATCAAGAACGCAACAGCAGGGTACACATGGTCAGTGTCGTTGGAGAATGAAGAATTAGCGGAGCCAGAGCAAGCGAACGAAGAAGAAATGGAAGAGCAACAGCAACAACAACAGCAACCGGTGGTATTAGCTCTGCAGCCAGAGAAAATGATGCTTATTGAGGAAAGGCTGCGGGAAAGATCACAAGCACAATCAGAGTTTATGCATAAATGTCTACAAATCATTGAATCAACAAAGCGCACGGGAACCATGATGGCACCAAATACAATGAAGAACGCAACAATGAAGGACTACACACAAACATACAAGAAGTACGTACCGCTGACGAAGGCAAAGCCACGGGAAGCCTACATCGCAGTAGAAGAGTATAGTCTAGAAGAAGGATAAAGCGTACCAGAGTACGTCGTAAGAAGACCGCGTGCAAGCGCACGAAGAAGAAACAGAGGAGCAACAACAGCAGCAACCAGTGGTATTATCCGCGGCCAGAGAAAATTATGCTTATAGAGGAAAGGCTGCGGGAAAGATCAGAAGCACAGTCAGAGTTTATGCAGAAATGTCTACAAATCATCGAATCAGCAAAGCGCACGGGAACCATGAAGACACCAAATATAATGAAGAACGCAACAATGAAGGACTAGCACAGACACACAAGGCGTACATACCGCTGACGAAGGAGAAGCCACGTAAAGCCATCATCGCAGTAGAAGAGTATAGTCCAGAAGGGGATATATCATACCAGAGTACGTCGTAGGAAGACCGAGTGTAAGAACGGAGAAAACGCACAAGCCACTAGCAGAGTATACTGAGCTAAATGTTTGATTATATTATCTTTTCCTGGATTTCAACAAGATAAGATATATACCGTTCCCGCACAATAGAGGAGTACCAAGAGGTCCGAAGACAACTGATGTGCCATTTTGTATCTTCCACCAGTACCGCTGGCACAAAATCGAAGACTGCATCCGCTGGAGAAACATAGTTCAGGAGTGGATAGACAACAGAGATCTACACCAATTAAAAGACGGTGAGCAAGTATAAAGACAGAATGGTAGGAGCAATATTCAGCAGAGAAGACCAAGAAGATAGTAAAGAAGAGCTGAATCGCAGCACGCAGAACATAAAAAGGAGTGAAAACAGTAAGCGCAGCGGAGCAACGGAACCAGAATACTCACAATCTCTTGTTTTTGGAGGAAACTACTTCAGGGATGCAACACTACAGCACTTTGATCCGCTAGTGATCACATTAGATATAGGAGGATTGAAAATAAAACGAATCTTAGTAGAAACAAGAAGTTCAACGGATATTTTGTTTTACAACACCTTCCGCAAGATGAAGATACCGCTAGAGGAAATAATGAAGACAGATGATGAGTACACTTTCAACAACAAGAGGATTCAGTCAGCAGGGTCAACTTATCTCGATGTACAAGCTGGGCCGGTTGTGCTAAGAGTATTATTCATGATCATCGGCGTAAGCTCATCATATAACGCAATCATAGGGAGAAAATGGATACACAAGATGAACGATGTACCATCATCACTTCACCAGACGTTACAGTTCTCTACGCCAATGGGAACCATGAAGATCTGCGGAGAGAAGACAGTCACACGCGACCACCAAAAGGCCTTCAGACCAGCAAATGCAAGGTTGATTAAGAAAAACTCGCCAAAGAGGATTGAAGGACCGAAGAGAAGAGCGAGACTAGAATTAGGAGAGTGCAGCGTAGATAAATAGCAGTTGCCGGGTACATATCATACGTGCCCATTGCAGAAAGAAGAAAAATAAGTAGAAGAAGACGTAACGCAGGAGAAAAGCAGTCAAGAAGCAGCAGGAAAGCAAAAATGAAGAATGAAAATAGGAAGGGGATAATACTCAAGCTAGTTAGGCAGTTGATAGGTGTGCAAAACACCTATTCAAGAGTACCTAAATCATACACTTTAGTCGACTAAATCCTCATACATTGTTTATTTTAACCATTTTCTATTTTGCAGGTATTTTGAAATCATATTTAATAAAATGAAGCAAAAACGACTCAATTCACAATTTAGAGTCATATGGAGTTGGTGGTCTTTGAACACCAGAAGAATACAAGCACAAAAGTGTGAAAATTAAACAATTACTGGAGCATCTGGACTAATTACTCAGGGCAGCCATTGTGGATTTCAGAGGCACCACCGTAGTTTATAGGCACCCAGTTATCTCCAACCACAGTACTTCGTTAAGGGGCACCATCAAGAGTTCAGGGCGCCGCTGCCGGGGAGGCAATAGCGTTTGTTATTTTATTTTTGGGTTCTATTTTATTATTTTTATACTCATATTTGAGTCTCTTGTTTCAGGTAATTATCTCTGGCACCAACACGTTGGGAATACGAACATTGCGGTATTGTTACTCGCCGAGGGACAGTGTTACAAGAACCTCAAATAGCAGAGATTCCAGACGAACAAGTTTTGGAAAACAAAGAAGCTATGGCTGACAAGTCACTAAGAGAATTAGCTTCCCACAAGCTCGATGAACAACGTTGGTGTATCCAAACATCATCTAAGTTTGAGATTAAACCAGGGTTGCTTAGAGAGCTTCCTAAATTTCACGGAATGGCCAATGAAGATCCATGCAATCACTTGCTGGAATTTCGTAACATTGTTTTGGCCATGCTTCTTAAAGATGATGAAGATGAAGATGGAGCTATGCTGAAGGCTTTTCCATTTTTCTTGCAAGGTTCGGCGAAAGATTGGCTTTATTACTTGTCTCCGGGAAGTATTACAACTTGGAAAGCAATGAAACAACTTTTCTTATAAAGGTATTTTCCTGCTTCTCGAGCTACTCAAATCAAGAGGGAGATATCGTCCATTCGCCAGATGTCGGGTGAAACTTTGTTTGAAGTTTGGGAGCGATATAAGAGGTTAGTGGCGAGTTGTCCACACCATCAAATGAGCGATACTCAAATTCTTCAAAACTTCTACGAAGGTTTGCTTCCCCCTGACCGGAACCTCCTTGATGCTGCAAGTGGAGGGGCATTTATGAGCAAGACAGAAACAACGGCTAGAGAATTGATTGATAGCATGGCAGCTAACTCTCAACAATTTTACAACCGTTCAGAACCACTTGTCAAGAAAGTAAATGAGGTAAGTGCATCTCCTGATCTTTATCAGAAAATGGATAATCTAACTGCTATGTTGCAACAGGTGGCAGTGGCGGTGATACCTCAACATTCAGCAATTCAAGAGGGCAACGAGCAAGCTAATGCTGTATTTCCAAATCAGCAGAGGTCGAGATATGATCCCTATTCTAACACTTATAATGCAGGATGGCGAGATCACCCCAATTTCAGCTATGCTAACAAGCAAGCTGAGGTTCAACAGCCTATGTATAACCGCCACAACGAGTACCAACAACAATTTCAGCCACCGCAACAACAACAAAACCAAGGTTCCAACATGGAGGATTTGCTTAAATCATTCATGCAAAGGACTGAGAGTACAGTGAAAGAATTACAAACACAAGTGGGCTCTCTGGCAGCCGAGTTGAACCAATTGAAGTCACAGAATAGTGGGAAACTCCCTTCTCAACCTGTCATTAATCCAAAAGAAACGGTGAACGCCGTGACATTGAGAAGTGGTACACAAACTGTGCAACAGGAAGAAAAGATCACCAAATCGAGTTCAGCTGAACCTGACAAGGAATCTGAGACTCTTCCTAAAACCAATGAGGTACCTAAGAAAATTTCTAAACCTCCTGTTTCTACTTGTGTTCCGCCTTTGCCTTTTCCTCGCAGGTTTGCTACTTCCAAAAAGATGGAACAAGAGACTGAGATTGTAGAAATTCTCAAGAAGATTCATCTGGAAATTCCATTTGTGGATGCTATCAAACAAATTCCTCATTTTGCGAAGTGGTGAAGGATTTGTGTACCAAGAAGCGAAAACTCAAGGGTAATGAGGTAATGAGTGTGGGGGAGCGCGCATGCATCTGCTGTATTGCAAAAGAAACTCCCACCAAAATGCAAAGACCCAGGTAGTTTCGATATTCCAGTCGTTATTGGTAATACTAAATTTAGCAAAGCTATGTTAGATTTAGGGGCTTCAGTGAATGTTATGCCCGCTGAATCTCTTAATTTAGGTCCATTGAAAGAAACAGGCGTTGTTTTACAATTGGCTGACCGTACTAATGTTTACCCTAGAGGTGTTGTCGAGAATGTGTATGTGCAGGTCAATCAATTAGTATTTCCAGCAGACTTCTGTGTGTTGGAAATGAGCGGAGACTTATCAGATTCATCCATCCCTTTGTTGTTGGGACGACCATTCATGAAGACGGCTAAAACCGTCATTGATGTTGATGAGGGAACGTTGACAATGAAATTCGATGGAGAAACAATACGTTTCAACATTTTCGAGACGATGAAACATCCTAGTGATGTTAACTCTTGTTTCTCCATCAATGTGGTTGGTGATGTAGCTGAACGAATATTCAAAAAAAAGAAGGCAAAAGAGTTCAGACAAGTACAAGGAAAAGAAAAAGGCGAATTATGGTGACAAAATTTCTGAAAAACACTTTAGTGTTGGACAGAAAGTTCTTTTACTCAAATCTTGCCTACATTTATTTCCTTGCAGAATGAAATCACATTGGATAGGACCTTTTGTTGTGCTAACTGTGTTTTCCAGTGGTGCAGTGAAAATTCGGAGTTTGTCAACGAGAAAAGAGTTTAAGGTGTATAACCATCGGTTAAAACCTTACTGTGAGAATGATATCCCTCTGGAGGAATCATAGAGACATTACGTCAGGCTGATGACGTTAAAACAAGCGCTACATGGGAGGCAACCCATTGTTTGTATCTAATTTTGCTGTTTTGTTTTGTTCTTTTCGCAGAGAGACGAGATGATGCTTAATGGGAGTCAACCCATTCAATTTCGCTTTGTGGGAGTCAACCCACCGGATATCTATCGCATTTGAATTCCATTGGACGAGTCAATCTACATTGAGGACAATGTAGAGTTCAAGTGTGGGGGAGGTAAGTCCTTATTTCTCACTCTCTCAAATGGCGAAAAACAGAACTGCCAAGGCGAAAAACAGAACAACCAAAAAAAAAAAAAAATTAAAAAAAAAAAATTATTATTATTTGGTGAGTGGGGCATTGTTATTCTGATCCAGACCATAAGCTAAGGGCCACCTGCTTAAAGAGATAAGCCATAAAACAGAATTTTTAGTTCAGTTTCTGAACTTGTGGTCTAAAAACCATTGCAGGGGGATAACTGAGAGATGAAGTGGTGATGGATTAAGGGAGAAGAAGATTGGGTCAGCAAATTCCAGAGGATGAGAAGAAGAACAGGGAATGTGCTAATGTTATACATGTGGTGCAAGTGGAGAATGAGATCAGAAAGGAGGATTATGTTACAACAACAAGGGAAATGTTGCACATATGATGTTTATTTTGGTACAAGAGATTGTGGGTGACGTTAGATGACTCAAGTCTATTTTGTGGGTGATAGAGGTTTGCTACTGGTGACAATGTTGTGGAGTGTGCTGGATGATGGGTCCTATCCTGGTCTTAGTTGTTGATTGTGGGTTGAACTTTGATAGAGAATGGCAGTACAGGAGGCAGTGGTACTGGATGTATGTCATGGTTGACAAGTCTTTCGAGGGTGGTTGATTTATTTACAAGAGGGAGGCGCAGTTAACATACACAGCTGCAGTTCAGGAAAGGAGAAAATTTGGGCGTACTGGAAATTTGGCCATACCAGAGATTCGGGCATACTTGGATTTTGGGTGTACGTAAACTCGTTAGTGCTACTGTTTTTGATATTTTGAATTTGGCAATACTGTGGAGTTTGGGCATACTGCAATTTGAGCATCCTTGATATTTGGGCATGTTTGAGATTTGGACTGTCAGTTCCGTGAAACTGACAGTATATGAGCAATAATGGGCTAGTCTTTGGCTTACACTTTTGGAGTTTGGAGCTAATGGGCTAGATGCAGCTGGATTTGAGTTGATTTGAGGATGGATTGTTTCGTCTTTGCTTTAAAAAAAAAAAATGGGTGAAAAACAGAACTGCCCAGGGGAAAAAAAATGGGTGAAAAACAGAACTGTCTAGAAAAAAAAAAAAAAAAAAGTGAGATGTGTTTACTTGAGGACAAGTAAAGACTAAGTGTGGGGGAATTTGATAGGTGTGCAAAACACCTATTCAAGAGTACCTAAATCATACACTTTAATCGACTAAATCCTCATACATTGTTTATTTTAACCATTTTCTATTTTGCTGGTATTTTGAAATCATATTTAATAAAATGAAGCAAAAACGACTCAATTCACAATTTAGAGTCATATGGTGTTGGTGGTCTTTGAACACCAGAAGAATACAAGCACAAAAGTGTGGAAATTAAACAATTACTGGAGCATCCGGACTAATTACTCAGGGCAGCACCACCGTAGTTTATAGGCACCCAGTTATCTCCAACCACAGTACTTCATTAAGGGGCACCCCCTTATCCTCATCAAAACAGACGCAGATTTCAGATCTGTTCTGTGGTTTCAGTTCAAAGCAAAGTGATGGGGGAGAGAAAGACAGAAGCATAGAAGAGAGAAATGGGAAATAGCAAGACATCCGAGCAATGATTCAAGCCGAGTGAGATTAGGAGAATCAGAGCTGAAGAGAATGGAAGATGGGTATTTCCAGACATCAGGAATTGGTGGAGTAATTGTTGAGCTGATGACAGGCTAGGATTGGTGTATAGATGTACTACACAGCGAAGAAGAAGGGTTGCGTTGATCTCCATGGTCTCAATGTGGCAACGAGTGTTCAGTTAGGTGAGTTCTAGCAGCAACAGAAGAAACAGATGGGGACTTGTGTTGATTGAAGCTTGATTGTGCTGTTTTCCATGGCTGAGGATGAAATCAAAGGTGAAATTGAAGTCATATGATAGAATTAAGACTTGGGTTATGCTCAACTTGTATCTGGAATGATTGTCTGTGTGACCTGGTGATGAACTGAGTCCGACTGAGATGAAGATGATGGCGAGCGTGGGATTGTCACGTATGCTGAGAAGAGAGGCTGTTAGTTTCAAAGAACCGACGAAGTGGCGATGCTGTTTGATGGGCTTGGCTAAGGTGTTTTGTTTGGGCCCAGTGAGTTAGTGGTCAGTTTTGGCTGGGCTTGAACTGTGCATTAGGTTAGGAAATTGATCTGTTTTTGGAAAGAGGTTGGATTCGTGTGAATAAAAGAGCTGAGTTCAGGAGCAAGAGGTATCACGGAAGATTTTGGAGGCTTCCTGCACGTTTCCCGAGGTGGAGGAAAAGCTAGGTTTTGAGCACGATTTTCGAGGTGGAACATTGGGAGAAAGATTGGAGCTTTGCACAAAGGGGGTTTTTATGCTTTTAATTATTTTCTTATTATTTTCTATGGATTTCAATAAGAACATGAGTAGCTAAATTTCTTTTTATTGGTTGAGGATGTAGTCTTTTAATTGCAAGACATGTTATTTGATTAATTATGGAGTTAAACTTATTCATATTCGTTGTCGATTTTATTCTACTTTGTGTATGAGTGTATGATTGATGTATTACACTAAGATATAACATATTTTGATTCAAGTGGCCAATTGAATTAGGTTATGTTATTATCTATTGCTAGAATTAGGTTTGGAGATACGAAATAGTTGAAGAACCTATTCATAAGTAGCACAATATGATTATTGAGGTGGTGATAGCTTCGAGAGTCATATGTAGGATACAACCTTTGTTGAATGAGCCATTCATGGTGGTTCATTGCATTGATTAGCCTATTTCACAAAACTTAGTGCTCTTAGAGAGTTGAACTCGATTACTCATGGTGTCGAGTTATTCTCTATGTAGTATTCACACATTCATCGTTATGGTGTGTGATGACATTAGGAAATTTCGGAATATTTTCGCGATGATGTATTCTAGGGCTTTTGATGATGATAGAATTAGTTGATACTCCATATATTATTCATATGCATGTTGAGCAATTAAAGATGAACCCTTAACCAATATTCTTCACTCTTGATTACTTTCAACTATTCTTTGCGTCTTATTTACTTGCTTTTATTTTATTTTGTTTTTTAGTTTAAAACAACAAACATCCCCCCCCTTGGTTACTTTAGGATTCAAATATTGAAATAACAACCATTACCTCTTCGTGGACGAACTTGTTCTTACCTCTATACTATATTATTATATATTGTGAAGGTTTAGGACTTAAGTATATTTGTGCGAATTCGACACGCATCAGCAGTGGATTGTAAGAAGACATCAGGAGAGCGGGGATGATGAAGACAAGACGAAGCGGTGCAAGAAAATAGCAGATGCATACAACAAAGTAGTATTAAGAAGAAGACATAGGGTCGAAGAATTGAAGAAGAAAAACGCAGAAAGGAGTTCCGCAACGGAGGTGCATAAGAATATGCTTTACGCCGTGAAATGAAAAGAAAAGCAAATTGATGTCCCTCCCAAAACTGGATGAAGGCGCGAAGAAATCGACAACTCTAGATTTTAGAAAAACGTAAAATACTCGCGTAAGAACATGATTATTTTGTAAGCACGGTTATACGTTATTAATGAGTAAAAAAGAGACTATTTTCTAATAATGATAATATCCACTTTTTCGATGACCCTCCTCACAATCCTTTTATTCTCGGTACGAAAAATGACCGGTGAGCACTGCAATAGTTCCATGGGTATATATAGTGAATCGTGGGAGCTGGTGTGGGATAAACGGAAGACCACGTGTAAAGTGGCAAATGGGACAGACCGACTGTCTTCTAAAAGTTATCTCAGGAAATTGAGGGGTACGCCCTCTTCTGTACCTAACCGAGGCTGAATAAATACCAATCTCTAAGAGGAGCCAAGCCCGTCGCATAAAATTGTTGGCGGTAAATTGATCGATGAATGTCAATTGTGAGCGTCTAGTCCGGGAATGTATGGTGAACCGGCAAGATTACAGCAGGATAAATACCCTCAACTGTCAATATAGGCGGGTTGCCAAAACTTATTTTGGCGAAGCGACTTTGGTAGGTATCCCGATCGAAGAAGCGTATAAAATTGTCCGCGTAGCTTCCGCAGAGAAGTTAGTCTCGGGAAGGTAAAAGCAAAAAAGAAAATCTTAATGTTGTTAAATTCAAGAACAGTCTCACAAATTCAAAAAAGTAAAGGTATGTCGATACTCATACTCATTTCATTTCATTCGTGTTTAGGGGAATAACCTACTTAAAATTATAATGCATTAATCTAAGTGCTTAGGAGGAATACAACCTAAAACCTTGAAATATTTAAAACCTGTTTCGGTGAGAATCTCCTGAGGGCTTGAGAAACATCCAATGTATTCTTGCATATCCTGTTCAACCTTCCGCTTATTGGAATTCTCGGCACCATCAACTAGACCGCGCAGGCGAGCCACTTCAGCAGACATTG
>JAJJMA010255844.1:50597-81102 GCA_023529015.1 Papaver nudicaule | reverse complement strand
CTCTAAATATAATGCGCTCAATTTTTGCTATGTCATATACTTTACCCAGCAGTATATACTTTAGGCAATGCATTAAGGCTTATTCTCAAAATTGCTGTATTGATCCTCACCCCAAGTGTACGTAGAACCTGTAGAAAAAAAAACCGGTCACACCTATCCACAGATACCTATGTTTCATGGAAAGGAATTGTGTCTCAAACAACATATATTTGTCGTCATTTTGTTTATGGCTCAAAATCTAAAATTTGATTACATGAATTGCTAAATAAGGTTCGAAAGTTCAAAAAAACAAAATTCGTACACTGGTAAAAAAACTGTATAATTTTTTTTAAAGATAATACTTGAACAAAGAAACTTAAAGGCGTCTTTTAAGTTGGGCATGGAATTGTCATTACTTACATCAACATCAATCATCAACAGACCGAAACTGATGAAGTCGTTTGTCACATAAAGTCTACTTCATTCCATGCTATGGAGAACGTGACTCGAGTCAGCATTTATTTTCCTTTTCTTCCACCCTATCGGTCATCTAACTGAAGGTCTTGTATCTTGCTGGGACACTTTTGGAAGTGTTGCAGGTAATTTGGTCGCCCATTGTTGGTTTCTGCATTATACTTTTGGAAGTGCAGCTGGTTATTTGGAAAACAGTATTAGTATAATAATAGCTACTAACAATACAATTGAAGATCATAAACAACCTATAACAAAAAAATAAAACAAAAAACAGAATGAAATTATGAAATCAAAAAAGTGAAATAATGAAATTAAATCCAAGAAAGAGTATAGACGTGAGAATGATCTGTCTGAAGCTTTTCGTTGTTGTGTTAACCGACCTTTTTTAATGTCTCCCAGACATTAATCATATGAATACGATCAAGAGCAGAAAGCAAGAAATCAACAGTTGATTTCAATTGCAACTGCTCAAGTACTTGAGGAGTCTATGCTCCTTTGGGCACCTTGCCTCCCGACAACACAAACCTATCTATTCCGTACCTATTTATTCCGTGTTGCTGACTATTAGTGAATAGTTCAGCATATTGGGGCATCTCCAGATAGTAGGAAACCTTCTGTACCAATTCCAGGCAAACAGCAGCAGCCTCATTCTTGCATTAGGGCCAGACTGTAGTGTTGTACTTCTTGATGCTGTATGGGAGTGTACCTGATTATACACTTTCATTATTATACACTCATTCCGTCATTTTATGAGCTCGTGTTTTTCTTTCCATTCCTGGTCTGCTGGTCCTATTGTGTTCCGACTTCTGATGCAATGTTGGACTTCTGATGCAATGTCGGTTTCTCTGATTATTGTCTTGTTCTTCGGGTTTCGAATTTCATTTCATAATGTAGGTCGAAGCTTCTATGATGTACCTTTGCCTTCTCCACTGATAAATATTTCGATCCTCAGTTTTTCATCGTAGTTGTGTACTGGTCAATATCTCCTCAGTTAGACCCGTGCTACGCACACCAGATATATTTTTGGCCTAATGCAAAGAGCCATACTGTTGAAAAAATAGATGCACAGATCACAGAAAAAATCAGTTACAAATGGAACCAAACAAATTTGCTTAATCTATCCCATTTCTGCAGTTATTACCTAATTAGAATGTCATCTGTGGGAGTCGAACCCACATCTACATGGTTCACAACCATGTGCTCTACCAGGCGAAGACAACATGTAACATTGAATATACGTACTGATAGTTTGTATCAAGTAAGCGAAGTCAGTTAGGAGGATACTCATTGTCGTGAGTACTAAACTACTCTTAATATAACATTTCCAATTATAATACAGTTACAGCTACGAAGATTAAATGAAAGTAAAAGATGTTGCTTGTTAAACATGACCAGCTTTTGCACACTTGGGGTACTGTTTCAAGGTACCGTGATTCAGTATCTTGCAACCTGATATGTCATATTCCTTGGTTGTTTGATTCCAAAAATATTGACGTCCACGAATACACATATACACCTGCACAATTGGCACAACCAAGAAACAATTTAGCTAGGTGATATAACTTAAATCTCTCTCTAGGTAATCGTTGAGAAGAAGAGTTCAACACAAAAGAATGGGATGGTTTTCTGAAACCCATATTATTATTTGGAATACTGATACTGATACTAATCTCAATACTAACAATATATAGACAGTCAAAAGAATACGAATAATACATATTGAACATTTACCTTCTGACATCCAATAATCGAGTCTGTCATTCGACATAAGAGATCAATTTCTCATGTAAATCATGTCACACAATTGTTCCTACAAATCATTGAAAACCTTTGAGACGAATATGTACGAAGAAGAGAAAAATCATTATTTCAATTAAGGCTCACCCTAGAATGATAAGCCTCAACAACACGTACATCGGGAAGAAATGCAGTTCCTTCAAAAGAAGAAGAATTAATTGCAGATATGCATGGAGACAATTAAACACTATATTCAGAACCCCAAAATTCAAAAGCCAAAACCCATATTATGGATGTGGAAAAGGAAGTACCTTTGGTCATTCAGGTAGCGATGAAGAAGAATCTACTACACGACAAAGAGCGATCCAACGTGAAACCGTTAAGAAACCTTTCTTTGTGGAATAAAAGAAGAAAGTGGGTTTAGTTCGAAAATAACAACCCTAATCTACATAATTATGATGAAAATAATGAAACAGATAAGAAAAATTGAAACAAATAAAGATGAAAACTGAGAAATGATCTGTGACTCTACCTATTCTATAATAATGAAACGACTTCTTGCCCTGCAATTTGTAGCGAACACAAACCATGCGCATAAGATTCATCATACATATTAAACCCTAAGCAACTCTGTAACAAAGAAGAAAGGAGGAAGTATGCGTCTTACTTTCAGCAAACCAATGGCTTAATTTGTGCGGCAAGGTCTTCGAGGTTCCATTTCTCAAGATCACGGTATTAAATACCATTACCACAGGAGGAAACATGGAAATTTATTTATAAACCCGGAAAGTATATTCGCCATACATTATTAGCCCAAATTTTCTACTAATCCTAACCAAGAATAATTAGCATAACTATGGTATCTAATAATATTCTCCCTAGTTCATTCTATTCTATATATCAAAATTAAAAATCTCATACCTTTTTTTTTCCTCGTTCTTTGGCATCTGTTAACCCTTCTAAAATCCGTAAATTGGGTAAATATACTTTATTAAACATCAGTTATGAAGATTGTCCTTCTAAAATCTAGTCGGCAACCCGTGCTACGCAACGGGTAGGGTGATTGTTCCTGTTATAGTGTGGCCTGTTTTTAATTGGAATGAAAATAAACCAACTAAAAAGAAAAATATAAATTACTATCAATAATCTCTATTTGATATAAATAAGGATACATTTCGGTATCAATAATTGAATTTCTAAAACTATTTAAATTTGTAACACTTAGCTATTTTATAGGTCTTGCTATTAAATTTCTCCACCATTGTGAAAGGAAATATGAAAACGATATACTTGTCAGTATCCTCCAAGAATTTTTCTTCGATTTGTTTGGCAGTATTTCCCTAGAGTGTGACTCTAGTCCTCCCTCTATCTTCATTGTTTATTAAAATTCCCCCAGAGTGTGTCTCTAGGCCGCCCTCTATCTTCGCTATCTTTACAGATTGCTTGCATGCTTGGCTTTTGTGTTTTATTCTGGACATACCCACCAGACTCCCATCACATCTGCATAATGAACATTTTAGAAAATAGTTTGGTGAAAATACAAAATATGGTTATATACTTTTGATAAATTACATGTGTAATGAGTTACGTCGCCATATTTACTTCTAATGTCTTTCATATCCGTTAGAAGGAATTTATCCATTGGGATCTTTTGGTTGCCCTAGTGTGCAGGTAAAAAGTTGTACCAATATGGGTGAAGTATATCCCCAGATCTCCAGGAATAGGTTTCCACTTAGCTCTGAAATATAAAACTGTGAAGGTTGAAATGATACCAAACTTTGTTATCTATCAAATAGATAATTGTTAATTTTATGTGACACGCCTTCATCACACCATACCATAATTTAAGACACTCCAAGCATGAATAATATCAATAATTGTATAATACATAATTGTTGATTGTTATCCAGGTGCCTTAGAACATGTCTAATTAATTTAGTAATTAAAAACACCAATGGGCAAATTCTTTATTGTTATGGGATTAAAAATAATTTATCAATTACAACTTGCTGCATTTTTCTTTTCCAGTGGATTAATATGCAAGAACACACCAGGTAACATTATAATCGTTGATTTGGAGTGACGTGGCTTCGCCCCTGCCCAATTCATTTAGATTCAGTGGAGCATGTCTTAATTAGAACTAAACTATTTTATATGATAATTTCTTCGAACATGCCATTATATATTGTAATTAATGGCTAAATTACTCACATTGGAGGATTTTAGCTCTTATAACATTCTTTTATTTTAATACATATTTCAACTTCTCATCTTAAAAAATAAAACAATCAACTAATACACCGCATTAACTTGTTATATCAATGTATAACCCTTTTAAATTTTAGTCTTCAAGGGCCTATCATCATCATCTGTATCAAATGCGACATTCCCGATTAATAATAATACATTCCGTCAAAATTGTTAAAACGAAGAACATTTTAATTACATAGGCTTGCCTAAATTACTCTCGATACTGAACACATGGGTCATAGCTAAAATCACTTTCGATTTCTTTTTTAATATTTACATATTATTGAGGTCGATTTACACAGGTTGTTGATCCTACTACAGTAGATAAACAGGTTGTCGTGCTAGCCTACCAGCGAGCCTCATGAGGAACCAACCAAGAAAGACGAAGCTAGATGGGGGGAGGGGGGGACTGATTATGTCACAAAAGGGGCAAGTTAACTCTACTTTCCATGTTAAATTCTTTTTTTGTTTGCCTTTCTTTATTTCTATTGATAGTTTTTTCAGCCATAAAAGAAAAAGGATTAAGATCGAAGATTAATAACCCCGGAACTAAATTCTTACTACATACTAAGGTTGAGGCTGAGTTTCATGGCTCCCCTCCTCAAATTCAACTTACATGTAAACCTCGTAAACCTGAAGAGGAGGGCGAGTCTTAAGGTTTCTGGTAAGATCAACTTACTTGCACCATTTGGTTGCGCAAAAACAAAAAAAAGGATCCTACCAAATCAGCTAATTCAGTTGAGCAGTAGATGAAAAAAAAAAAAGGACTGATACTACTCCGCGCTCTTTGGTTAGGCGCAAATTTAACTTTTTTTTCCCTTTCCTAATTCAATTTCAGGTTCAACTTCTCTTTGAGAAGATCTCCTTGAGAGGAAAAGTTGAATCACTCGAGTAATGTCAGATTCCAAATTAAACCAATACTAACTACCAAGGTGAGTGTTAGCCATGTTCATTAGTGCTTCAAAGAAAATCACGTACACAAACGGGAAGAAAATATAGAATATATGATTGACGTATGATCGCAATATTTTGGTCACCCGTATCAAGTGATTCTTTTAAAACCTTACGTTGAAGTAATTGATGACTGCACGTTAGAGTCTAGGGAATTTGGGATAAACCTTGCGTTCTTCAATAGCAAAAAGAATTCTTTGAAAATATTCTTGAACGGCAAGTATTCTTCTAGAACGGCAAGCATTCTAACATCCCGTGATTTCTAAATGCATCTTTGTAAAAAATTAAAACTGCGTCAACTGTATAAGCAGCCTTTAGACTTCGAATTTGTTATGTTACAAAGCCCCTTATGCAGCAAAATAGTGAGACATGACATATAGCAAAATATAGTGAGACATGACATATGGAGGCCTTATGTATAAGAGACTTCTGAGTAATTGTGAAGGTTTCGTACCCTTCTACTTTACTCACTCCGCAATTGATGGTGATGGTAGTGTAGCTTGAAAAAATTATAAAACAATTATTGCTTGTTTCATGAGATGTAAAACAATTATTGACAGATGTAAATAAACCATGAGATGTAAGGACCGCATACTGGAGCAGCTCCTTTCACTGCCCATTTCTTCAGCTTGCAATACAGAAATTAAGAAAGAATAACACAGCCATCCATCCATACATACAACCAATACAGAAATATACCACACACTGCCGCAAATAGATAAAATTTTCTTTTTTATGATTTTTGGATCGGTTGCAAATAAAGACTACACAAAATAAGAAACACCGGGCAAAGTTACCTGATATACTATCTCTGTAACTCGGCTCTCTCACGTGTGTCATCTCGAGAACCCAACAGACTTTGGTGAACTATGTCTTGTTGAGTGTATAAACCACTTTGTTATGAAATAAAATATATGAAAATAATTAACCAATATATCGCACTTGTTTCGTTTAAGTATTTAATCCTCTTAATGAGAAAACAAAAGGGAATTCAAAAAAAAAAAAAAAATACTGTAAAAAAAAATTGAGTCATCGACAAATTACCAAACATTTGAAGAGTTAATTTCGTGAACTCGGACTACATCCACCTCTTCCTATATCTTGTTTATGCTATGGCTGAGGTCATGAAAATAGAAGTCCACCAGTTTGTTTTAAATGATCATTTATATGATGGGGTGCTCCATAAATCCTCTACCAGTTTGTCTCCATAAGCCAAATACACTAATTTCACGACAGATTGCTTCCACAATGCTTTTGTTATCTCTTGTGATAACCATGACACGGATGCCAGCATCCCTACAGTCCTCAACAATGCTATGCCGGCATCACTCACTCAAAAAATGATGATATCCAGGAAGATAAAATACGATTTTAAACGTGAAATGACGCAGTGCGTGATTACTCACCCCCAGCTCAACCATACCAACAAAAATGAGATCATTCTCAATTATTGAATAATTTGATAGGTATCTTATTTCTCAAAGTGGATAATCGCACACTATTTCAGATGCAATAGAAGATTTATAATGAAGCGAAAAAACAGATCATGGAGTGTACACGAGTAGCTGTTGTTGTGGCTGCTGTGGCAGGTGCCATGATAGAGTATGGTGTGTCGGTGAGATGGAGAGAGAGCTACCTTATTCTCCACTGAACTTGAATAAAAACTGAAGCAAAAACATATTATAGGGTCTAAAAAATCCCTATAGACAAAAACAACCAAATCATACAAAAGGCAATCATGGAGATGGGCGTTAAAACTACCTCATGTTGGCCAATGATCTTTCTAATGTGCCTGTTAGAAGCTGAAAGCACGTTCCAAACTTCTAATCCTTTATCATAATTAAATGCCAATTCATCTCCTACAAACCTGTTACAAAATCCTCGTATAGGTAAGAAATAAGTTTTTACGCGACAATGACTTCTATAGAATAAAAATACAACACATTATCCAAACCATTGTTGTTTGATTGCTTGGTTTATCTTAGGATTTTGTGTTGCAGTTTGATTAGTATTGACACCTTCTTTAAGATTCACGACCAAAATATATCGAAGATCCCTACGATAAATTTTTTGCCCCTCGTTCTACCTTTGTTCCATGGTGTTGTATCTGCAAAGCAAGAGAATCATCACATAGATATAAATACAGAAAAAGACCGAAGAAAACCCTAGCCAAGAAATGCAACGCAAGACCTAACAAAACCCTAGCTGAAAAATGCAACGCTGCAAACAATGAGGTCTGGTTTTTGCTCGTATGTTTGTATATTTGATAAGAAAATCATGTCCCTGCTATTACGCCTCCACCAACTATCACAACTCTTAAAAGGAACAAAACATGATCTACCAACTGCTAAATTTTGAAGTCTTTGACAAAGAATCGAATGTTGGTGCCATATGTCCGCCAGCTTGGTCTGACTTTGAGCATCTCATCCCTGAGGTGGTGAATTTGGTTCATTAACCATGGCATCCGCACGGCTTCAGTACGTTTCAACTTTCACGTAATCCTCTTGTATCCAGATGCAAGACACACCAAACCCACCAAACATAATTTGAAGCAAGAATAAGTTTATCATCAGGAGAACCAAAATGATAAGAAAACCAAAAAATAATACAGTTGCAAATGTATAGATATATACCTGCTGTATACGAGGGATTGGGGTTGAATCTCAATGAGAGATCTCATAATAATGCATTTGGTCCCATAAACATCCTATTTCTTGAACTCTATTTTGTTTCCTGTCTATGTATTGTATAGTTTGGTCTATCATCTTTTCTTCTCACATTGCTTCTTAGGTGACGGACATCAACAATCAGTGGCTTCGATACTGAAAGAAAAACCATAAAGCACACAAAGAATCAGAGATAAGTTTTTCATTCAATTGGAACTGCGAAATGCTTACCATGTAGAACGACAATTACTGTCTCGTTTCCAAACACATTGTTCATTGATCAGACCTGCATTTACAGCATAACAAAACATGTGAGAATTCGATGTAGCTTATATTGACAATACCATGCAAAACAAACAACATTGAAATCCTGATGCATCATCAACAAATATTAAAGCAAGAAGATAAATATTAAAAAATAATTCAAATGAATACTAAAATATTAAAAATTAATCTATTTTTGAAATTTATTTTCATTAAATTAATTTATTAAAATAATTAAAGTATTGATTTTTTTAATTCATTAAATTAATTTATTAAAATAATTAAAGTATTGATTTTTTTAATGGATTGGCAAATGTGTAATTATAAAGTAACAGTTTGACTTTGACAGTTGGTTGACTGACGGTCAAGCGACCCATATCCTAAACTGGACAAACTTACGATCCAAATCCTAATGCCGGTCAAAACCTACGACCCTTTTACAAAATTTCTCTTATTAAAAATTCTAGCAACTCAATTAAGATATCATGCAATATACTCGGTAATAAGTATATGGAGCAAGCAGAATTTAAGCTATTGAAGGCAGGGCCGGCTTATCCACAAGGCAGTCTAGGCGGCTGCCTAGAGCCCCATTTGCAGGCGGCCCCAATTTTTTATTTTTTTTAATTTTTTTTTATTATGTGATTATGTGTCCCGTGAGTTACATACTCCCTTCTTCTTCCTCTTTCTCCTTCGCAAACAAAAAAGAAAAAAAAGAGACCACCATTAAAGTTCTAAATTTCTTTCTGTTTACTACCTCAGCCAAATTTAGTGAGTTTTCTTGCTTTTTGTTCTTCTTCTAATCCACTTCTGGATTGAGGTACTTTGGTTGTTTTTTAGTTTTTGTTAGAGTAATTTAGATGCATGTAGAGAATGATTTTGGGTCGGAGGATTTTTCCCCTTGAAGTCGCAACCTTCTAATCCTTTAGGAGCTAACAGAGGATTAGGAGAATGTTAATGTCCATTACTTCTGCACTATTTTCCAAAAAAATTATCGCGGCCTTCGGCCGCCTTGACAATTCATGATTTGCTGGTAGTACCCAAAGAAAAATCATAAGTTTTTGATACGTTATAAGGTTTGTTCTACCAATTTTTTTCATTATCTATGTCCATGAGAACACATGCCATTTAAATATTGTTAGAAAGTAGACGAGTCACTGAAAAAAGGCCCCATATTTTGTGTTCGCCTAGAGCATCCTGAAACCATAAGACGGCCCTGATTGAAGGTTGGCATTCCTAGCTTTGTTTGGAAAGTATCCGTACTTTTTTTGAAATTCAGGGCTTCTGGGTGTACCTAGCAGATGCACAGAGGCAAAACATAGAAGGCAAAAAAAATCAGGAATGTGGGCCCACCACTTGGAATTTACAGGGGTCCACCATTAATGGATGTATCGGTTTTGCCCTGTACACTAATAATTTTTGTTTGAAATTTTTGTTTTTTACATACATTCCGAATGTGGTAAAAAGAATGATGTATAATCCTGACAATTTAAGTTAAATATAGTTTAAAAAAAATATTTTGTACCATTTTTATTACCATTATAATTAAGTTAATGCCTTAATAAAATTTTAGAAACTTTCTTAGTGATAAAGTTTCCAAACACTATAAGACATGTGGCTACGTGAATATGCACAACCATCTCAAGAACCCTTTATATATAAGACACGAGGCAATGTGAATATGCACAAGCACAACCATCTCAAGAACCCTTTTGCTTTTCACAAAATTGGTCAGAAGGACCAATTTTGTCAATTTCAGGATGTAGAGGACGTCCAAAATGTTGAAAATGTTGGTAAGTACACGATTCCGACGTGTACTGTTCATACGGACGCCTATGGTCAAATGGCCCAACTGATGAGTCATCTAAAATTTCAGTGTTACCAGAATACCCTTTAGTTGGGTGTAAATAAACAAGAAAATTGAAGAAGAGAAGAGAACGCGCCTCACTACTTCTTCGTCGAGAAGAAGAGAAAACCCAAAAAATTGACGATCTAAAAACTGAATTGAAGAAACTCCTTCATTTCTAATAATTGAAGAAAGATTAACATCAGATCGAAGAAACTCCTTCATTTCTAACAGGTAACTTTCTTTTTTAGGTTTTTGATTTGATTTTAGGGTTTTGAATTCATGATTTGAGGTTCTGATTCGTAGTTTTAGTACATCTAATCTTTGATTCAGTTTAAGCATGAAGTTAAATCAGCTGATTCGTAAGAAAATCGTTGTTTCAATTGTAAATTAGGTTGAGTTTTATTGTTTGTTTCGTATCGACGACAATCGGATTTCAAAATTGAGCTTGAAAAGTTCTGATATCAGTCGCAATATCTGGTTCGACCTATTTTGTTTGATAGTTTTTAGGTTAATTTGGATTTGAATGAAGTTTTTAGGTTGTTGGAATCGGAATTTTGATTTTGGGAATGTTCATCATGTGTTGTACTTCTTGTACAACTGGTTGTTCTGTTAGGATCATTAGTGGTTTAAAGAAATTCAGTTCATGTTTGTTGATTGGATGCTTGTTGTTTTTATTGTAACAGATGGATTTGGATAAAGAAACTCTTTGTATGGACAGGGATGATATGCGGGACAACGATGCAGACCGCCATTCTTCTATGGATCACATATCGAACGGATTGGAGCAAAGAGGTAACAACTGACAATGTTCTTTGTATGTACCTCTTGTTTAGCTTGCTCAGCGAATAATGCAAAAACATTTCATTTTAGCTGATAATGAAACTCCGCGAATCTGTGACCACTCTAGACTTTAGGGAGAATTTTTCAATATTTCTAACTTCTCGACGACTTTTTTTTTTTTTTTTATGGAACTTCTCAAAGATTCTTTACTGAGTAGTCAGATGGAGTGAGCATATCCAGCCTCTAGTGTCTTTATCTCTATATCCACCTTCTGATCGAAGTTTTGTTACTCTTTTTAGTTTGGTGGTAGTCTTAAAATCCACGACTACTTGAAGTTGTTAAATACTGCCACCTGCACGATATACTATCATTGCTATAATGGAAGATGGGAATTACTTGTCTCATTCGCGATCTTACTTTTGTACATTCTAGTCTTAACTTTTTCTGTTGTCCTCATTATTTGCAAATTCTTGTCAATTGAAACAACTTATTCTTTCTTTTTACGGACACAATAGCGCCGTTTAGAACATAATTGAGCTCTGGTTAATGTTAAAGTGAGGGTGACACCATGATGTTGCGCTGATCACCATGTGTGTCGATTGGGTAGTGACATCGAGTCTGTTTTTAAATCCGCAGGTGGTGGAAGCGATGAAGCGATTGGACAAGTGGGAAGGTAAAGTGGAATAAGTTAGTTTCATCATGTGTTGTACTTCTTGTACAACTGGTTGTTCTGTTAGGATCATGTGGTGCAAGACAAAGTCTTGGGCAAGGTTATTCAACTTTAAGGTGATCAGCGCAAAAATGTCTCTGATTTCCTTGTGAAGGCCGGTATCGCACAGAAAGACAATATCAAAGTTCATGGTTTTTAAGCACTTGAATCAGATAGAAACTCTACTGGAACTTCAGTAGTGCATCGTGGTGGTTAGCTAGTTTGGTTTGTTAATTTCTCTGCACTTTTGTGGTTTGTTTTTTAAGGTTTGGTGGGTAGTATGCGAATGAGACAATACTTCACGCAGTACAATGGATTGTTTGAACCTTGATACCTTCATTGAATAATAATTCATGCTTGCAAATTCTTTCTTGATCTGATTGGACCGTCATTGCTTCCACCTTCTATGCCTCGACAAACTTCAATGATGGAGTCAACATGTCCTAATCCTCCAGCGAAGAGATTGTGTCTTCCGTCCTCTTCTTAGTGCCATCTTCTTCGCCATTTTCTTTATTTTAGTTAGTCATTTGTCAAATTTCAACCCATGTAATTGAAAGTTTCATTTTCTTTATGGAATCTTAGACTTTTGTTTGTTCTTGGAATCTTTACCTTTATTTGGATATAAATTCTATTGTTACTTTACAGTTCTTTTAGCTCTTTAAATTCTGACAGGAAATTCCAGGCACAGTTGTACACATTGTACAAGTGCATATATTTGTGTTGTACACATTGTACAAGTGCATATATTTGTGTTGTACACATTGTACAAGTGTTTATATGTGTGTTGTACACATTGTACAAGTGCTTATATTTGACAGGAAAATTTTGCCATGGCATGTTTGTACCCTGTGTACATCTGCATATCCTGTCAGACAGTTTATAAGTACAAGTAGTAGACTAATTATAAGAGTACATTTATGTTTAGCAAAATAAAGAGTTTTACAAACCATGAACTAAAAAAAAACTAAAAGAGAACTACACTGGTTCACTTTACTTTCTTACAAGAACTAAAAACAAACTACATTTGCTTCACTTATTCTTCTTGTTCACCTTCTTGTTCACCTTCCAGCAAGCATCTTTGTCTGCTGAAAATATCATATAGGAGGTCGAGTCTGCTTAAAGCGACCTGAGTAGGAGTCCTTGAGACAACATAATTGCGAGCAATTCCTCGCCAATCTCCTTTACCCAATTTCTGCAGACCCAATAAGAAAAGTCGATGCTCCTCTTCTATCCAAGGGGTACCTACACACCAAACCAGATGACAATACAAATTAATACGAAATCGCTATTTCAGTTAAACATAGATCAGACTCTGGACAAGAAGTTTCAGTGACATTTCTATAAGAAATAACGGACGGGGTATGGGATAAATTTAATAACTGAATCAGCAAGATCAGATGAACAGAGTCATTCTCAAGAAAAATGCAGTTCTTCATGACTTCAACTATCTTTGAACAAAATACATGAATGTCTTCTCACTATGCATCTTTAAAAATGTATGTAAACATCGTCTTTTCTACCAAAAACGGTTCTAACGGTGAAATAAAATTGAGAACAATCACTCACACTGAGAAAGTCTAACTAATATGCTGTTAATACCTATCTAACTGAAGTTTAGTTGTTCCACTTCTAAGCCTAGAAAGTACTCTCATCACACTAAACACTCCAATCTAATTCCCTTCGTATTTACTCATCTCAGGACAACCAATGTTTAAACCCTTGCCCTCTGAAAAATGGAATGCACACAGAACATTCACAAGACTAAAATGCAGCAAAGAAGCTACTTTTTTCGAAGATACATTCCATCCATTTCAAAATCCTATCACTCTAAAATGATTTAAGAAAATCCAAAATTAGGTACATGATCATATTCTAATGCAATATAGACAATAAACTGATTTACCTCTGACTGGAGCACCGTCCATCAACTCATACTTCGCTAGGGTCTCGGTCTCAACATATTTATTTTGTCCTGATCCTTTTAGTTCCAGTAGAGATAAGATGTAGAAGGCACAATTAGCTAGCTGAAACCATGAGAAGCCTTGAGAAATCAATTTTCAAGGAAACGGGAGACAAGCTTACCACTAAATCTTTATATTCAACAATGTTGTTGACGTTGTTACGACTGATAGTAACTTTCAAAATGTACCTGCAAGAAACAGCCACCAAATTAGTAATCATCAGCTCAAATTATGAAGCAATTTCTACCAAGCCTACCTAAGTTAAACAGTTAACCTACCTAAGCCTTACGTTAACCCCCGTTGTAAGACCCATACAACATTTCCAAGGCTAAGAGGGCATGAGCACAGAATTCAGTGAGTTTCGTTCTTGTTTCTTGCTTTCCCGCAAATCATTTTATACAGAAGTAGAATCTGTAATAAACTGAAGCACAAAATGAACAAGAAATAACTTACACCGTTGCAGATAGCAAGAAATAAAACCACTTGTACCAGTGCTACAGCTGATTACAAAACCACATGACAAAACCACTTATACCAGTTGTACAACTGGTTACAGAACCATTGTACCAGTGCTACAACTGGTTACAAAACCACATGACAAAACCACTTATACCAGTTGTACAACTGGTTACAGAACCATTGTACCAGTGCTACAAATGGTTACAAAACCACATGACAAAACCACTTATACCAGTTGTACAACTGGTTACAGAACCATTGTACCAGTGCTACAACTGGTTACAAAACCACATGACAAAACCACTTATACAAGTTGTACAACTGGTTACAGAACCATTAGTAATTCATAATCCAGTTGTACCATGTGTACAAGTAACAAATTCATAACCCAATTCAAAAAACTAATGAGTTCATAACCCAGCTGTAGCTTGTGTACAACTAACCAGTTCAAAAACCTGATCAAATCATAAGCCAGTTGTAGCTTGTTTACAAGTAACCCCAACTCAAAAACCTAATTCAAAAACCTAGTTCAAAACCTAATTTAACCGGCTGTACCCATTGTACAATCAAAAACCTAACCTAAAAACCTTCTTAGTTTGATTGAGGAAGCAATCAATCGATTTTTCAAACAAAACCCACATGAATAAAACACGAATTAACAAACCCAACTCAATTTGTATTGAATTTAAATGAAAATTAGGGTTCAAATGAAAATTGGGGGTGAGACTTACTTGTTGTAGGACTCATAATTGTTGAATTGATGGTGCTGTTGTGGTTTTTGATGTGGTGGAGACGGAGATGAAGACGGAGATGGTGTTGTAGTGGTTTTTGATGTGGTGGAGACGAAGACGGAGATGGTGCTGTTGTGATTTGGTGGAGATGGAGACGGAGACGGAGATGGTGCTGTTGTGATTTGGTGGAGATGGAGACGGAGATGGTGCTGTTGTGATTTGGTGTAGATGGAGACGATGGTGACGATGGTGGATATGCAGAGGGGAAGAAGAAAGAAGAGATTGTGTTTGTGTTTAGATCTGAGTTTGTGTTTTTGAAACTGAAAGTGTTTTCGATACTTTCAATGGGAAGAAGAAAGAAGAGATTGAACAGAGGGGTAAATATGTCACGGGAATTCGACGTGGCTCCCCTGTCCCAATCGCCCAGGCACACATTTTAGGCGTCCACTATATCTAGGGTCTTGCATTCCATGGGTATATGACCCAATTTCTGTTTGCTTTTGCTCGGAAAAGAAATTGAAATTCAATGATGCTAAAAAAGGATATGGTAAAAAGTGCAGCAGTTAGAAACCAAGGTAATATAGTTTTTTATTTTTTTGTTCATAAGGCTATGTGAATATGCACAAGCACAACCATCTCAAGAACCCCTTTGCTTTTGCTCGGAAAAGAAATTGAAATTCGATGGATGCTAAAAAAGGATATGGCAAAAAGTGCAGCAGTTAGAAACCAAGGTAATATAGTTTTTTATTCTTTTGTTCATGACAACTACCAATAATGTTTACACCGTATACTCACAGATCTATTTTTGTAGATAATTCATAAATGATAACGAATGGCATGCCGCAATAAGGGAGTGTGCATGCAAAATAAGGGAGTGTGCATCGTCGTCAGGTGCTAACACAAGAAAACTCTTTGTGACGTTGTTACTATATTGCGGTGTTGTTGAACCAGATAAGCTATGGAAAAATAATTGGAAGTATTTGTATGATGGAATAAATCAAGAACTTGAGCCCGAGCAAATACAAAATCTCACGCCAGGGGTAAGGCCAGGATTCAAGACCACAAGGGGCAAAAATCAATTTTTTCATTTAGTGGGGGCAAAATATAAATAAAAGATCAGTTTCAAGTTTTTTTTTTTTTTTGAAAAAATGGGTAAATACCCCTTAAAAAAAATTGGACTGCCCCCACTTGCCCTATGCTGCACTCGACCCTCTCTCACTCTACAAGATATCGAGTTGTTGATGAAAAATAGTGGTCGTTCACTCAGTGAATCACATTTCAGTAAAATACCCTACCTTAACATATCAGCCAACGAAGTTGGTAAAGAAAATAATATAACGAACTGATTTTTTTAAGAATTTAGCTTATTTCTTGGATTTCTTTGTGGTAGTTTATTTAGAGCTCAGTAGACGTTTCTCTTGGTATCTATTGACAATGTTTATTAGTGAATTATAAAGTACAGATCAGTGAATGTCAATGATTTAGTCCATTACAGTTTTTTAAATTAATTACCAATGCTAAAGTAATACCAGTTAAAAAAAGCTACAATGGCAATGTCTTATCATTAAATCAAAAAAAAAAAAAAAAAACTAAATCTGAGTCTTTAAAAAGAAATATTTGATTAGGGTGATTTATTCTAATTAAATACTGGGGCGGGGCGGAGCCCCGCCACTCTACAATAAGAACAATCACCCCACCCGGTGCGTAGCACGGGTTGCCGACTAGTGAGATATAATTTGCGAATATGAGACACAGAAAGTAGGAAGTGAGCCTGAGCTTGAGTTTTTGGTTGCAATTGCAAAAGAGCTGCCGGGATAAGAAGTGATTCAAAAATGACAAAAATAACCTTTAGCTTCCCACTTGGCTTTCATGCTGCACAATACAGATGCCCTATTGTACGTTGTCAAATTAGATTAGATTTTGTCAATCACTGTCTAGTACAGTGGTAATGACACCCCCTTGAGTCCATAGTGCGGGCGAGAGGTAGGAGGATCGATTCTCGGTAGGAAAGGTTGGGTCCTCCATTTTCTCCAATTTCCTTTATGGATAGAGTGATTGGATCTTGTTGTTGGGTTGGCGGTTGAATTAGCAGTGGGACGAGTCCAGCTGGCTGGAGTGGGTTCAGCTATGCCGTAAAAAAAAAAAAAAAAAAAATAAAAAAAAAAAAAAAAATTATTAGATTAGATTTTAGATGGTTCATTATTGGGGGCCACTTTTAAGTCCAAACAATCTCTATATTCACGTAGATAATGTAGTCCCTAAACATACTTATTTCGTCTTTCGCTCGTTTGGACGTTGGTCATGCCCTTGCATTTTCTGTGTGTAGTATTTTATGTTTCTGCAACATCATTTGATAGTCATGAGTGAGTCGTGCCTTTTTTTCGTCGGCCCATCACCGCTGCAGCGGTAATTGGCCGACCTTGGGAGGTCTCTATGTGATGAAAATTGTCACCCATGTCAGTTACGTTTTATGTCCTGAGAAACTGAAATCAATTTTTTTGTTCTCACAATTTCTTCAAATTGAGATGAAATTTGAGATAATCAATAAAATTGTTAACCAATTTCCATAGAATGTAATCAAACAGACAAATTATATGTTCAAGCTTCTTCATAATATACATTAAATCGATCGAAATCGATCAATTTCATCATTCATTATACAAAAAAAAAAAAAAATATCTCTGCCCATTTCTAGAATTTAATCCAATGGAAGCTTTTATACTTCAACCCATTGACTTTCAGATCGAAACATCATCAGATTCAATCAAAACATCATCAGATTCGATCAATATTAGAAGCAGAGAATGAAATTTCAGGGGTACAGTAGCAGAGATTTGGGCGAGGAAGATGAACTTTCCGGATATGGTTTTCCTTGGTCCGACCCGTTAGCCCATGTTCGATCAAAAATAGAAAAAAAATATTGACAGAAAAATTGAAGCTAAAATACCAAAATCAACTAACGTAATAGAATGATCGTTGTAGAAAAATCACTGCTTGCACAACGAAGAGCAATACTGGAAAAACCATAATCAAATAAGTATCTTTACTCTAATCACCCATTGATTTACCACCTTAATTTGAGCATAAAACTCTATGATTCCATCTTTTAATTCTTCTCGGATCTTTTGATATAGATTATGTTTATAATATTCATCTTTTGACTTTGACTCTTCCTATTGTTATTGTTGTTGCTGTTTTTTTTGTGTAAGAAGAGGAGTAGAAAAAAAGAGGCGGAGATCGATAGAATAAGAATGAGGTGGGCAAACTAGGTTTATGAGTTTTGTACTTGGTTGAAAATACCGCTACTGCCCTTGAATTCATTCTAAACTTTAGTTGTTAGCATGTGTCCAATTGGACGTGCACGATGCACCTGTCCATTGATAGAGTGATAAGTGTTAGTAATATGTGCACAATAAACCCAATGAATTAAGGGTGAAAATAAGCATTTTCAGTATAGTGGTGTGTGATTAAATTACACTCATTTGCGTGCTAAATGGGCAATACACTATATTTTTTTTTTTATAGTGTCATCCATGTATGCGCGGTCATCTTCTTAGGTCGGCCTCCCACTGCTGCAGCAGTTATCTAGTGAGTTACGCTGCTCTGGAGTCTGGAGTATGCTTCATGTCGCAATAGACTGCCCAAGTTACGAATGTTGATGATGGCCCACACACATTCTCAACGTCATTAAAGTTTGCACCCGAGATTACATCTATTCCCGGAGGAGTCGTAACAGTTAGGTTTAGAATATTTACTTTTAAACCTGGAGCTGTTCATAATCAGGTAAGATTTAGGTAACTCTTGAAGCAATGATGAAATATCCAGCAGCAGCCCTTTTAGTGACTGGCTGTTTTAGGGGCCGGCAGAATTGTTAGAGAAGCCGGAAAACAATATTGCTATCCAAGGGGGTGTTATAAGGGGTGTCTAAAAACATTGAAAAGTCTAAATTACCCTATTGATTTTCGGTTGGATTAAACCCTAAAATCCAACCGAATTTTGCTTGCTTTCCAGATTTTCGTCTGGATGTTTACAGTTTTGCATGCGTAATTTGCAGACGAAAACTAGTTTCTTAGATAGTGTCACATTGATTGTAGCCGAAATTAATGTTAAATGTGAAAAATGCAGACGAAAATTGAGTACGCTAGATTTTGTTTTTTCGTCCACATATATCCAACCGAAACTGTTAATGGCAGCACTTTCGGCTGGGTTATAGTCCAAAATCCAGACGAAATTTGCCTTTACAAAAACTTTTGCTATAGAGAATTTTCAGCAGGAATCTCATAATTTAACAAACTTTTCGTCTGGATTTTAAAAAAATTCGGTTGAATTTTGTACTTAGATCTAGACGAAAATTACTGTACTGCCAAGATTTCCCCAGATTTGAAAATTTTCGGTTGGATTAAAAATTTCGGTTGGATTTTGGAATTTTCAGTTGGAATTTTCGGTTGGATTTTGGAATTTTCGGTTGGATTTTGGAATTTTCGGTTGGAATTTTCGGTTGGATCTTCAAGGGGTAGTTTGGAATTAAAAAAATATGTTCAATAAGGGGTTTTGAGAAAAAGCTATTGGACAACCCTATTTTGTCTTATTATCCAGCTAAACAGCCAGTTTTTAGTGATCCAAGGCAACTGTCAATTTATCGGTTTATAATTTACAAGAAAGAAATCAAAAGCCAAGGAATAGAAGGATCATCCTCTTGATAAAAAGGCAGAAAAAGCTTCAAGAACTGAAATTGCTGTTATTGACTGTCCAAGGTATAAACAAACTATACAAATTACAAAAATAACTGAATAAAACGGCTGCTCGTCGTTTCAGCTCTTCTGTATTCCTTCTTCCCTTTGATTTCGGAGATTCTTGCTACGATGTAACACGCTTTATGTACACGATTAAAATTACAACATGAATAGTAAGGAATCTTGAAGAACAGGTTCAGAACTAGAAGCGGGCAAACGTGCAAATGGTTCTAGATATTGACCACATTGAGCAAATTATGGTAGTCTGGACTCGTTTGACATGTCAGCTGTGTTCTCACAAAGTAAGGGACTCGAGTCAGGTCCCTCAGCGGCAAAAGCCTCGACTTCGTCATATCTGTCCACACTGTGAAGAAAGATCCCTAAAACCAACAAAATCAACACCCAAGTTAAATTAAGATCTCAATTCCTTGATGGCAACAAAAGGCTACAAGAGCATAAAGCATGTAAAAATGGTTATGGGTTCAGTGAATCCTTCATCTTTTATTTCTTAAGAGCCTTCAACTTCTATTGTTCTATAAGCATACTTTACTATTACTATTATTGTTTTTGGCATACTAAAATCTGCATTATGCTCAAAATCTGAAGAAAAACCAAAACATACTTAATTTTTTTCAAAACACTGATGTATAAGAGTGGAGAGTCGAAAATCACTAAACCCTAACCGTGAGCAAGTAAACCAAGAAGAATAACGGAAGTTTCAAATGCCACTCTACTTGCTTCTTATTTCTGTAGTATCTTTCTATACTTTGTTACAGGCTCAGTTATCACCCATGTTAATAACACCATCTCATGGATCTTAATACATGCACGCACTAAATTTTCAACGAAAATGAGCCTTAAGGTGTAAATGATATGCTAAGGTAGACAGTGAGCTGATGATTAGAACGTACCAATTGACCAAAGTCCAGATGATATGAAAAGAATAGACGTGAGAATGAGGGAAGTAACCCTCCAGTTATTAACAGCATCCTGTGGACGAGATCACATCAACAAAGCAACGTGATCAAAATATAATTTGAAGGCAACCAAAGTTGTCGCAAAATGGATATTGGAAACAGCAAAATCCAACCTGAAGAACCCCAACAAGTGGTGATGAAGGAACATCACCAAAGATGTGAATTGAAACAGTAGACATAGCCATGGACAGTGGTCTCAAACTGGGTTTAACACTATGAAGACATACAAAATTTACAGGACCCTGCACAAATAATAAATGAGCTTAAAACACTTAATCAATGTGTTATCCACAAATAACATTTTACAACAAAAGTTACAGATATGCAAAACCCAACAATGAATTTTTATTGTTTAAATCTAATGTCAGAACAAGGCATGAGAAGCAAATGCCTTGTGTCTCAAAAAACATTATTAACGGTCCTACGCTACTGGAAGCTATTCTATAAAAGAAACCTAGTTACAGAAACCAGGATGAGAATAAGCTATGTCTCCAAAATCAAGAAAACTGAATTTGCAGCTAAATTGGTTACTGAGTTGGTACCTGTGTCGCGAACACAAATAACTCTCCAATTGCAAAGAGGACTAGGAAACCATATAAATTATGCGAAAGGAAGGCACTAAAGCAAAATATAGCCCCCAGAAATGTTGCTCCAGAAAGAAGCTGCAAATGAATGAAAAGTAACATATAAGCTATCACAGGAAAAATTACAAGGTCAGAACTGACAGTTGGAATACTAATTGTGCAGCAAATAAATCAACACAAGTTTCTAGTCAGCATTCTTTCAAACTTATAACAGCGCCTTCTGTTCTAAATGGTCTTGTTTCTCGTTTTCATAATTTTCCTATCACCATAGATTTCTCCGTTAAATCCTTACTGCCCGTTCTGTTTATGTTGCTCAAGAAAATAAACGATTTTGAGCCTCTAGGTAACCGAGGGACCCAGCCAGAAGGGTTCTATTGTTTCGTGAAGCATTGATTCTTGTTATTGACACTTGGCTTATCCAGGTGCTGCTCAATCAGCACCCGCTAGGGAATAAAATATATCTTGCTTTCTGATAAATCTGAACAAAATATCTATTAGATGAGATGATGCAGGAATATTGATACAACAACATCACCTTAAAAGCATTGGAGATTGTGGAGTTCATACGATCAAGGATAAGGCCTCCAGCTAATGTTCCAAATATTCCACATACTATTGTAACCCCTCCAAACATCAAATCTGCATTTTCCTGCCCAAAAGTCCAAATCTTGTAAATTAATTACCATAAAATAATGAATAAAGAACAGAGAGAACTTTCATGTAAACCCGTAATACAGAGAGCAGTATAAAGCTAACAGCACTCGTTCGGATAAAAATAAAATAATAAATAAATAAATGAAGAGAGCTACTGGCCTATATAAATTACAATAAAGACATAACTGCGTGGGACTCGATAACATGCATTTGTGACATGAAATGAAACAGAAGTTGATAGACGGCCCATAAAAAGATGATCTAAGGTGTATCAATTTGAAAGCATGGTTTCCGCACCCTCATAGTTTCACCGAGAAAGCCGATGAGTCCCATGATTTTAAATCTTGTAACCCCACCGCCATCGATAGTTGGTACAAATAGATGAAGTCATATAAACTGTGGCACTTTGCTGCCCATATTTTGATAGCGTCAAGTGACAATTATTGATGAGAAGAATATCCTCACAAATACTATCCCCCGCATCAATTTTGGGTCACAGCCATGTTTTTGTAACTCTCTATACTGTCAGACTACATGAGTTAGATGATGATATCATGTATGCAAGTACATTAGTTAATGAGCACAAACCTACACACACATTATGCTCATGCCGTACTGAGAACCATAAGAAAACAAATAGCCCGCCTCCTTATGATGTCCTCATACTGGACGAAAATCCTTCTAAATGAATGTATCAGTGTGTATTATTGACGCAATTAATTAAAGTAATTACTAAAAACACATTAAACTCTTTAGAGGGGAGAACCAAAAACTTTTCATTCAAAGTAAAAAGGTAAAAGCCCTTGTTTAACAGGGAACAGCATGATGCAAATGGCAGGAGGATTAGAAAGGACTTACCATGTGATATATGGCATATCCTGCCTTAGGTCCCCAATAAGAATAAGCTCCTATTACGAAATTGTATGCTATGTACCCTGTAGAATAGCCATATTTGTCAGTAAAGGGAAGTTGTGACTTATACTAACTATATGAGAACTTTTTGATATATTTCTTTAATAGCAGACAATCGTTTTTCCAAGGGTTGAACAATCACTGGACAAGTAAAGAGTCGCAATCTAATAGGAAAAAATTTATCAGGAACAAAATCCGTGGAAAAATAGATACTTGCATCAAGAAAGAGCCATCTTCAAAATTGATGGTAAGATACCTAGAACGTTAACAACATATACTTTATCGGAGAAGAGCACTTTAAAGTCTGTCCAAAATTTTGAGACCTGGTTCGTGAAATCAGACTTCCCCTTTGACCTGCAAAAATAAGACACAAAGGTAAGAACCCAATACTCAACTATATGTTAAACTAAGTTTCTATGATATTTCAAGCCATCAATAACTTTACTGAGTCTTGCTAGCTGCTTCTAGCCTTCTAGTTTTTGAGTCAACCGAAGGTTTTACGAAAACTCAAGCCATCATTGCTAATGTAACCACTTGTTCAGAGATGCAACGTTAACTGATGTTTTCTAAGTACATGTTCTATAAGTAGATGTATGTAATATGTACTCAACCATCAGCAACTATCTTCTTCTCTTTGTACACTCCTGGAAAACCAACATCTAAGCAGATTCATGTGCTCTTATCTTCAATAGATCTAAGATCTTGAATTTACTTCACACGCTTATGTTACTGCTGTTTGGTCACATTTCATTTCTTATAATTTTTGAAGTTTTACTAATTCCATCCCCAATATCATACTTATTAAATTTGCTCTAGACTCCTGGAAGCAAACCAGCTATGGTTCATACCAGCTTAGATGCAAACCCATGTTAATTGCTCGTGCAAATATCAAAATGACTTCATACGGTAAAGACTACAGAACAACAAACACACGCACAGACAGATGTAAGCCACTAAAAAAAGCCTAACCATGAATGTTGTAACATTGCAAAAATACCCAGAGTAGGTCAATTCCCCAGAGGGTTGGCCACGGATCAAAAAGTGTTACGAAGAGACCAGATATGGATTCTAAATGCATAGAGACCGGTGAGCCTAGTTCAATATATTAAGCCATATGCTCTTATATACTAAGATACTTTAACTGGTGCAAAACCTAGACGAACATAACAGAAACAATGGTATCTCTGATCATATCCCCTCTTTGAATACATCTCCTCTCACTAAATCCCCAATTTCCCATGGGTAAGCTTTTTTCTTGTAGTCCATTATCTACTGATTGGTGATTATTTCTCTTTTCAACTTCTGTTACCCTAACTTTTTTGGTGCCGCCTATAATGATTGATGAATCAAAAAACTTTTGATTGGAGCAGATTTTGCCAGTTGATATACTTTGTATCCATTAATAAAAAACAAATGTAAACCTGGCTAAATGTTTTATCAGCATCAGCATCACCATCACCATCACCATATGTATAAAAAGAACATATCTTATTTTTAAGCCGACCCAAACAAGTTATTTCAGTTTTCTACCAGGGGCTTCAACTATAAACCCCGTTCTTTTTTATTGGTCTGAGCAAGGTAGGACATGTGCATTTATATTAATGAGAAACGAAAGAACTAAACAGAAAGATCCTCACCACGCAGTTTTCTTTGAGATATAATTAAGAAGCTCTCCATTTCCAGAAACTGCACCACCATAACCTAAACCAACACGCCGTAAGACGCCCAATATAATTTTTATTAGGTTGGTTAGCTATCCAAAACTCTTCATCTTAGTGTTCGCATAAATTCAGGATAAGACATTACCTTCAGCTTCCGGTGCCGAAGTTTTCTCCAGTTCGACAGGACCAAAACCTGCTCAAAAGTAGTTGAGGAACATCTCAGAATGTCAGAACTCAGAAAAAAGAAAATTGTAGTAGGACACGACAAATAATAAATCATGTACCTTTCAACTGCAAGGGCCTCACAGCAAATCCAAGAACAACAAATGGAAGCATCAGAATTGCCTCGCCGAAGAATGCGAAACGCCAATTGAAGTAACCTCCAACCTAAAATAACACAAAAAAAGTAATGAGATACTCGTGAAAAGATCCCCAAAAGAAAAACATTATCATCAGAAAGAAATTTATATAAAGAGAAAACATGCTTGGAGGTAAATAGTCACAGAAGTCAGACCACCTCCCCAAACAGCGCAGATACTTAAACAGAGAAGATGACGTACACATACTCCTAAGACATATTTTCTAGGGCTTCTAAGTTTTAATTAAGAATGTAAATATGACGGGAATAAATACCCATGCTAATACTTAAACAGTGGTCGTTCTTTACTGGTAAGAACCCAATCATCAACTAGCAAAACCATTCCTCAAATTACAGTCCATTGTGTCAAGTCGAGGAGCCAGTGGTGTACAAAAAGGTAAGACAGACGGGAATTCAATAAATCACAGTATTACATCATACATATGTGCTTCCATGATGCAAGAACTTTCAGCACAATCCCAGTTCAAAGAACCAATAGTAAACTAAACGTTATAGCTCTTACTCATTTACCATCAAAATAAGTGTAACTGCATCTAAAACTAGCTACTGAAATTTCTGCAGGAGCCAGGAGTTTTAAAATTGAAGAACCTAAACACAAGGTTTGTGCAAACTTCACGTAAGATGTGCTGTGTGCCAGCAATCTTAAACCCAAAAAATGACCAGTGAAGGTATTTAAAACACAAATTTCTTCTACAACCAGATGATGTCATACCCAACAAACGAAGAACAAAAAAAACAGAAAGGAAGCTTTTACAGGATTGTCACAGCTTACCAATCCACCGTAGACATATCCAACAGCAATTCCAGTTGGTATACACATATAAAACATAGCGAGCCATGCAGTTTTCTGATAACATGATACGAAATAAGATACAAAAGTTACCAAAGAGAGTTTGACTGTTAAATATATAGATATCCACTTATGATTTACCTAAACCTAATTCAATAGAAATGAGTCCATAGAAAAACCTGTGCAACTGGGGCATTGTCATCAATGAATGGAGCAGCAAGACTAATGAACGAAGCCTCACCAACACCAACCAGCCTAGTATGGAAAGAGTAACAAACTTTAGTTTAGTTAAAAGTATCTAATGCTTTTATAGGCAAGACCATTATTAGGTCATATGCACACACACACACACAAAAAAAAAAAAAAGGAAAGAAATGAGAAAGAGAAATCAATCTACATTCACTTACATGCGAAATATTGCAATTGACCAAAAATTCCAGGAAATACCACAACCAGCAGCTGCAAAGGTCCAGACTGATAACCCAACTCCTATAAGTCGAAACGGATTGTGACTGCGAAAGAATTTAAAAACAATTAAGAACAATACCATTTAGGACTAAGAAGACCTAATGAACAATACCAAACAAAAATTTGGACTAAGAAGACCTAGCCATGACACTTTCTGGGACACAAAAACCTTAAAAGGAGCCAGAGACTACAAAACAAGTTAAATGATGAAAAACCTTGATAGTGTCAAGACTCAAGAGTTAGATAACCAAGCACAAAGATCGCCTAATGCGTCTGAGGGAAAAGGGGAACAGAAGTGCACTCCTTCATATATTAGTTAATGCGGCAACGTAAATCAGTGCTCCTTAAGGCGAAAATGGAATCAAAATGAGTTTGGGTCGTCCCACATGTTCAATCTTTTATGCTCAGTTTCAAATTAAGTGATAGAAACAACTCAAATGAAAAGAACAATAAAGCCCTACACCAATAAATAGTTATAATGAATCATTTATTTGTAGACTGCATCCATTTTTACCTTTTGGCTAAAGACGCAAATATTGGAGAAGCCAACAGAAGTCCAACCATGAACGCAGATGATAGAACGCCATCTTGGAAATAATTCAAGTTGAAATCTCCTCTGCCAGCCAATAGCAAATTTCAATTTTAAAACATACAGCAGTTAAAGAAGAATGAAAGCATAAAAATAAAAACTGACTATGCTATTATTATATAAAATGTCTGAGTAGTAAATGTCTTACTGAATTCCGTTTCCACCAGTACATATACCCCCTTCTGTACATGTCCGTAGACTCCCATTTACACCATTACTTGCTATGGCTCCTCGATCAACATAGTTTAACATATTAATCATACAAAATATCACAAGTAACCTGCAGATAAAACAATTCGTTTATTGATTAACACAAACATAAAATAGAAACACTGTATTGATTAAAACCCTAGAAACTAAACAACAGTTCCAAAAATCAAATTCTTAAAAAGTCAAAATAACAAGAGTAGTTAAAATCAGAATGTAAGAGATATTAGTAGGTTTAAGGAAGGAATACGTTTTTGGAGTGAACCAGGTAGGTTTTGAATTTGAATCATGATTGTTTGATTCCGCCATTTTTTTCTGACTTCCTCCTTCTGGTGCTTTGGTGAAATGCTGTTGATCTCTCCACGCTCTTGGTTGGATTTAAAGTTCCGTAAACTACATGACTTTTGTTTCGCGAATATGCCCTCCGTTTTTTTTAATATATTCGGTAGCTGGGTTAACATGCGCAAGATAAGTTTGGAGTTTACACGTGTGTTGAGCTACTGTCAGCTAATTGTCAACTGAAGTTAGCACGTGAGGCTAGTTCCAATGGATCACAAATAACACAAATTATGAGTGTTGTTGTTGGCTATGGAACTAGCAAATGCCCAAAACGATTTGCAACTTTGCAACGTCAAATACAAATAGTATCGTCGATGGAATTCTCATCGACGATGCTATTTCCATCGATCAGATTAGCCTTAAACAACTACTCGATTCTTTCTTCCTCTATAAATGAGCAACTTCAACCTCATTCATCCATAGCTTCTTTTCAAGTTCTTCCTTCTTCGGTTTGAAAATGGCAGAATCCCCTCAATATGAACCACTTTATCGACATTTCAGGTTCACTAAAGAAGAGGATGTATGCATTTGTAGGAACTATGTGCGGCAAACGATGGAACGCGCTGATCCTGGACAAGCGAATATTAGGGGTCCAACTTTATGGGGTACGATATTAGAAGATTTTTTGAAAGAGCATCCTGGAAACATTAGAAGTCGTATTGAACAGTCATTGTCTGGTCGTTTCTGCAAGATCAATCAAAAGGTTAATACGTTTTTGCAAATAGTAATTCTACAACATCGAGTAAGGATCGTTGGTGAAACCAACGACGAAGTAATTAATGCAGCGTTAGAGGAGTGGAGAGTACGCCATAATGGGAAGTCTTTCAGTTATGATGGTTGTTTCAATATCCTTGGGGTGTTGCCAAAATACTCGTCGTTTTTGTCAATGGCGGAGCAAATATTCTTTAAATTTAATGTTACGCGACGAGAAAATTAATGAAATGGTTGGTTTACGTTTCTCGTTCAAATATAGTAACACACACTTTCATTGATTAGATAAAAAAAAGATAAATACATTGTTAGAAAATCAAGTAACACAAACTTTGTTCATTCAAGAAGAAGGGAAAACTACATAAACTGAGCAGATCCATCCTTGTTTTTCATTCTTAGTGGTCTCTGCCTTCATTAGGATCCTGAGGAAATCCAGCATTTGGGCTGAAGAGGTTCTGGTTAGCCAATCCAAAAAACTGAGCAGATCTATCCTATCAATCTTGTTGAGTATCAACATCCATCTGGGATCCAAAAGAGCTACCCGGTACTGTAGTTGTATCAAAATCATTAGCCGGACCATTTCCCTGATAAGGTACGTGCTGAATTACTCTACAGTTATCATATCGTTGGAATGTACCCTCCATAGGAGTATAAGGGTTGTTTTCTTGTTGTGATGCAACCCAGTTATGGTTCCATGGTTGTTGTTGTTGCGCTAAACCAGCCAACAAGGACCCTGGTGCACTCACCGGACTAACATGAGATCCACGGAGAGGCACATTATCATAAACAGTGGGAGCACATATCGACGATGGAGGAGTAGTATGGGTAGCCTCTGGCTCAGATGCAACTTGGGTACACTGAACAGCATTGGGACTGTTGTTTGAGTTACGAGTCCGAGCGCCGCCACTGCTAGTTTCTTGGTCTCCTCCACTAGTGAGAATCCTACTCGGGGTGCATGTGCTCGGACTTCTTCTACTACGAGTGTTATGATTGTGAGCTGGATGAGCTGGGGCAACAGGGCTAGGTTGGCGTGGGCTTGGAGTGTTTAGGTCAATGCTAATGCTAAAGAATGAGCTTGATCTCCATTTAGTCATCTCATCGATGTGCATCGCCTGAAATCTACCCAAGAGGTTGTGATAATCGTTACATCTTTGTTGAAGCACTTCACTTGAAGCATCTACCATACTGTATGTGAAAAAGCGGGGATACCGAGATACACCACCAACTTTTAGTTTTCGTGAACCTAGTTGATTATGGTTGTTTGAACGATCTCACAAATCAATATTCAAACAACAACCTGAGTATAGTTCAGAGAACGAAACCCCAACAAGAACGTAGTTGAAAAAGCAGGGGTACCGAAATACAACCAACTTTTCGTTTGGGCTTGTGAGACTTATGGTCAGATCTGGACGATCTCAATAATCAATATCCAAATCTGTATAACCTGAGTTGTGATCACAAGTGATCAATTCCTACAAAGACAAGTCTCTGTAAATCTTTATTCAAGATTTGGAATCAACGTCAGGATATGAATAACGTACTTCTTGTGTTTGCTTTAATTATATAATCAGAGAATATAATGTGGAAAGTAAAGCACACAAGACACCAGAGATTTTTTTTAACGAGGAAACTACAACTTGTAGAAAAACCTCGGGACCTCGTCCAGACTGAACACCGCACACTATAAACTGACTACAAACACTAGCCTACTATAAGACTTCAGTCTGGGATGTAGCAGAGACCAATTCCAACCCTCCAAGCGAACTGGCTACTGTCGCACTCCTTACGTCTCTAGATCCCCCACAGATCGTCACGCACTTGATTCCCCTAGCTGACGTCCGTTACAGGCCTAGGAGTTGCTTTAACCGCTGTTAAAGGCTTGTGTCAACAATTCCGTCTTTGCAACCTCAATTGTCAACTGTATGTTTGAACTGTCCTCTATCAGTTTGACATACACAAAGTGACTTCCTTCGGATTGCTCCAGGTCATACGGAAATCTACTTACAAGCGGGGGCTGACAAGTAAACCAAGTAAACTATGCCCAACTTGTCTCTACCTCAGTTGTAAAAAGAATCACTTAAGAAACTTATACAACTGGAGCTAACCAGGTCTTACAACACCGAGTGCAGTCGTGTGTTGCTTCCTTTCGAAACCCTGTGTGTAACGTATCAGTTCTTGAATGGCCTTATATCAGAAGAGAAGGACCGTAGAATAGACAAGAACGTGATCAGGTTACCAAGGTTACAGGTTAATCCGATTTCAACCACTAAGGTCTCAATCTCCTACTTGTGCTTCCCAACTCTCAAGAGAAGTCTTTATAGTCGTAGGTAAATCCCGTGAGGAACTGCTTACCTAATAGAGGATGACTATACCACAACAAGTGTTCACCGAAGTGAAAAGAGTTTTACGATCTCTTCCCTAATGAATCTTCACGTATGCTTGATGCTTGCGGTATTCGTCCTTAGACACCTCTATTTATAGCACTCAATAAGATAGGTTGCTTTGGAATAAAGCAATCAATTACTTGTCCCACAAGTTTTGGAAACCCTAAACTTGCAAACCAAGTAATAGAGATTAATCTCAATTGGAATTCATTAAACATTTATCTGCCAAGTGTTTTGTTAGCTCAAAAACACTTCAAGATAGAAATCCAACAGACCAGAGATAATCTTTATCTTATTGACACATTGAGAA
>JAJJMA010255844.1:0-25597 GCA_023529015.1 Papaver nudicaule | reverse complement strand
GTCTTCCCATGTTTGTGGGAGCAATCCATAGTTCCAGTTGATGTTGTACCTGAAATTTTTTTGGAGCAATGCGTCAGGAAAATCATTTTCAGGCAAATGATACATGTTGGTGTAGGAAAACAAATAGATTCTCTTTAGTTGTGCATTTATGCAACTCATAAGTCATGAGATACTTGAATCAATGGTCTTGAAGAATATGCTTAGCACCTGAATTCTTTGTCTAAAAAACTAATTTTGTAACATGTCGACTAATTTATCATTCAATGTTATGAAGATTAACCAGATGAGCTTAATGGTAACAAAATACTCAAACAGTAGTGAATTCGGTCATTGCACTACTACTTTCTATGCTGTCAGAGTCTTAAACAAATAAGATTAGTGAAGTACCAGCACCGCATTATTTCAAACTACCAGAAGTACCATACAATCCAATTTCAATGGGAAAATGTACACCAGTCCTCAACTAATCAACTAATCTTGCAACTACTAACAAGAGAATATGCAAATACAAAGGGTGAAGCTTACGGGTAGAATCTAAGTTTGCCCTTCTTGGTATCCTGTTTAATGGGAGTATATGGCTCATCAGTTGCAACTTCCATCTTTGCACTAGTCTCTTTTGGTATTTCCACAATAAAATTGAACACTCCATCACCCAATTTCAATGGTACATCATGCCAAGGTGAAAGCTGCACATCAAATTTTCAAAAATCATATTAAAACCCTAAAAAAATCTCCTCAACACCATAACACAATGCAGCAAAATCACAATAGGGAACCTAAAAAATTAAACGAAACCCACAAACTAAATTAAACGAATGCTAACCAATAAAAAAAACAAACCTTTTTGCCAGAATCATCATGAAAGAAGACTCTGTAATCTAGGGTTTCAGGTTGACCTTCATGTTTGATTTGAATTCCAGGCTTGGCAAGAGATTTGCAAGTGAAAGCTCTTTTAGAAGAGGCTCTTCTACTGAAATTGACACTCTGATGTTTGAAAGGTAAGATTAAAGAAGAAGATTGTCTAAGAAGAAAAGAAGCACTGTTAGTGTTACATGTACCAGCAGCTAAAACCCTAGCAGTAGCCATTTTGATTGTTTCAAATCCAAAATCTGATCTTTTTTCTTCTGCTTATGCGGCAGCCACAGACTGTTGGAAGTGTGAGGTTCTTCTCTGTTCTGTGATTTACTAGAAAGAGAGATTATGAAGTGTGCTCTAATCTTGATGTTTTTGAAAATGTGTGGGCAGATGAATCTGGTCACTAGTTACCGTCAGATTCGGAAAATGTTTCGTTTTTAACGGCGGCGTGTTCTCCATTGGCTCTAGGGTTGTGGGTGGTCCTAGATATGGATGGCTAGTGGGACATGAAGAAAGATGGTGTGGATGGAGCTCAAGGCGTTGTGCCTGCTTATATTGCGGGCATTCGGATATAAGGAGCATTTGTTTGTTAGTTGAAATTGATGAACAGAGGAATTACCCGAATGTTGCTACATGAAATGTGTTAGTGCGCAGTGTTTTCAGCCCATTGGGGTTTTCTGTACCGGTTCACCAGGTAGAGAATATTCTGGGTGAAGGATATTATAATCAACCCTAGAGTTTGCCTTGAGTTGGACAGTGGCTAGCGGTCAAGGAATAACATTATAAATCTTTTTATTTATTAAATTAATTAAACACTATAATTACATAATGTTTTATTTAACTGAGATTAAAAGTAAAGAGTTTTAACTCTTAGAGTTTTTAACCCCACCTAAAAATATTCCAGCAATAAGAAACCTTCCAAATATTTTCTCTAGAAAAATGTAAATCCTTATTTTTCCCCCGGTTCCTTCTTTAGAAAAATGTAAATCCTTATTTTTCCCCCGGTTCCTTCTTCTGCGACTCTTTTTACCATAACAATTCTCCTTCTCTCTTTGCCGGATCTCCATCAATTCTCCATAACAATTCTAGACGGAGATACGGAGATGATAAACATAAAAAGAGGTCTGGAAGATAGAAAGATAAGACTGAAAGATGCGAAAGGCATAGAAGAAAAAGTAAACATATACAAGATGACAAGAAAAGGAAAGAAGAGAAACGGAGGAACAAGAAGAGGGTTAGTGATTGTGATTATTGTTTTGTCTCTTTAATCAACAGAAGAATTGATATTGAGCTTATTTTGATATTGGTAAAGGTTTTGATTTTGATTTTGTAGGTGAGAAGAAATAAAGGTTTTACTTCATATGATTTGATTTACGGTTTCAGGGTAAAAATCTCAAACAGGTATTTAAATTTTATTTGGTAAACCCTACCTCTATTCATCATTGATCTATTCCTTATTATAGCTCAACAATGCATTCATATATATATTGATGGTATGATTTACTATTCGTTTCTTTTTCATTGTTGTTGTGTTTTGCTACTGTTTTGTAATTCATTGTTTATACTGCAGGTCCATGGATATGAAAGAAACTAAGTGCTAGGGGAATTGGAAATGCAGTATAAAGGGTTTCAATTTGTGATGACATTTTGCAGAAACATGGTATATTTGACAGTCTTTTTATGCATTTGTGATAACATTTTTGTTAGTTGAAGCGTTTGACCATTATGAGGTTAGGAGAGTCAATGTTGATTCTGTTCTCACTGATGAATTTGGATTGTTCTGATTTGCCTGATGATTTTGTTTCTTTTTATATTGCAAATTATTCTACATAGATATGCAAAATATTGTGTTACTTGGGGTCTAGGGAGAATCAAATGTGCAGTATAGAGGTATCCATGTATAGATTAATTAGGTGTTAGCTGATTCCCCGATTCAAAGTGATTGTGCATTTGTCTGCTTTATGGGTTTTGATTTTCTGATTTTCTATATTGCAATTATAGATTTTTAATTTTCTATTTTGTGTTTTACTTGCAACTTGCAGGGTAGTCTTCGATTCACTGGATCAGATTCCTAATCTTCTTTGTGGGATAAGAAATTTTGGTCTTCAATTGATTGTTTGATTTCAGTGAGTCTCTTTCTTTCTGTGATTGTCTGGTGAAGCTAAAAGCTCCTGTTTGTTTGTTTTTTGTTTTTTTAGCTTACATCACTGCATTTTGTTGCTTCGATTCATGTTTATGTTTTGATTGTTTTTTGTTCTTTTATTCATATTTTAATCGTTGGTTGTGTGCATCTCTCGCTGATCAGGTGGAACTGCTGTGGTTCCTGATGGCGATGTTCTCGAAGCCCCAATGAGTCAAAAGTAGGTCTATTAGTACCTAAAATTAATGAGTCAGCTTCTTTTTCTTTTGGCCCCAAGACCATGGCCCTTTGCGGTGAGTTTCAGTTTTTGTTCTTGCTTTAGGTGAGTGCTCTTACACAATTAATTAGATTTTTCTCATATGAGTGTCTTCATTGTATTTCTTACCCATGTTATAGATGATTAGTGGATTGAAACTGTTGCTTCTTACAGGTTTAGGTTTACATGTCAGATCTTAAGTGGGTAACCTTCCCAAAACCATAGTAGTTGCGTTTCTCACTCCATTTTTCTTACCCACAATGGGGGAAAATTCACCTACAAAAGTACCACCATAGTGCTTGCTCTTAAGAACAGACTTATGTGGTTATGAGAACAATCGTCGCTTAATGATCTTTCTTATCCAGGCTAGGTAACAAGACACTTTCTTCAAATTCTATTCAATTAAAACTATAATTTAATTTGTCATAGAAATAAATTAGTTGGAACTCCATGATTCTTCATAGTACAAAGGCGACCTTCTGGAAAGAGATGAACTACCAGATTGTCAGGTATTTGTATCCTACAATAGATAAAATTTTCAGATTATGTTTAAAACAGAGTTTTATTTGAATGTTACTCCTGAAAGTATATAATTGTGTCTTTGCCACCAATTTTGTCGGCACATGAACACGAAAAGTCCAGAGAAAAACCAAACAACTATGTAATTTACTGCAGTTGGTGTTACAGATGTTAGTTGGATGATTTAACTTTATGGATTTAGTTACTGATTGCGGTAGTAGATCCTCATTTTTTACATTTACTGTATCTATTACTAAGATATCATCATTTATCCCTTGGTTTAGTAGTCTCTTTAGTAACTATCTTATGACTCATCTTTGTTTATTTTTCACTGGGCTGATTATTTCATTTGCTATATATACAAGATCAAAATCGGACCAGAGAAACCAGGTATGGTCAATCAATCAACGTGATTCCCAACTCTCTGCTTAATAAGGTAGTGGTAGCTTATGCATTAGTGTTATCAATTCAGTTAAAAAGATTCAGAATCACTTTTGTTCCACGCATTGTTCATGGACCGTATTAGCTAAATGTGTTTTGTTCCTTTTGCAGATACCAAGAGCGTCAAACAATACCAGAATCAAGCTTCATAGCTAAACCAGCAGCTTCATGTCTGCAGAAGCTTTTGGTGGTTGTCCTCAGTTCACAAGTGGGACTTGCTGTCACCAGGATGATCAGGTGAGGGATTTTTAGACTACATATATCCATTTAACTTTAAACCTGAGTTCTGTCCATATAAGTTTTATCATATCAAATACATCTACACCTGTAGCTCCCTATTGTGAATCAATTTGAGAAAAAACAATGGGGACCTCAACTTTATGCCTTTTTTGTTGGCCTTGAGGGATTTAATTGCATGATTTCAGATGTAGTTTTGTGCATTTGTAAAACAAAATGACAGTATACTTTTCACTTTCTTTGATCCAGGCTCAAAACAGATTTAGATTATTTTATTTGGTTGTGACTATTTGTTCTTTGATATGTACAATTATCAAATGTAAAATGTGTGCAGGCATTTCTTTTATGTCTAAAACCAGCGACAATATGCTAACCTCTGCAAATAAAATGCAGGGAATGACCTTATCTGCGGCGGTACTGAAAAATATGATCCGGAAGTAAGGCTCAACACCAACTGCATCATGGAAGCATATTCTGCGTCATTTGAGGACTTCAAAATGGTGAGATGGTTTTCGATTTTGTAGACAGATTTAAAATTTCCTTTTGTTGCATAAGTTCTTACTAAAAATCATGTTGACATTATTATTCGATGCTTAATATTCTTTAAAAAATAGTTATTGATGCACACAAATTTGGTACACCTTGCTAAACAACTCGACGCTATTTGAATATCAATATTTATATTTGTTTCTAGATATTTTGCAATATTATCATTCATTTATAAAACCAATTCTTGGTTACACATAGTTACATGGAAAGTTCTGCACTTAAATATTGGGGGCTCACAATCATCCCCCTTAGAGATACCATCATATCCAAAATTGTGTTACAGTATACCATCATATGCAATTTTGTTTAAATAGATCACCGTTTCATTTTTATTGCTAGCTATATCTAATCTTATGTTTTGTTTGGTTATGTAGCAGGTGCAGGGTACTCCTATTACAACTCTCTTTCACTACTCAAATGCATATCTTCCTACGGTTTCAACGGAAAGAAGTTATGCAAAGGAGACCAGCTTACATACATTATTAACTTAGGAGTCCAGTTTTGTCTAAATCAAGAATACTGCAAATTTGGACAAGACTAAGTTTTTAAGTTTTATCATTTACAGAATGTCTATCTATGAGTACAGTGTACAGTATCTTATGTTAGGGTATTATGAGTTCATTAAGTGGGGGATATGTGAATTTTCTTCTACATATGAATTATTTGCTTACATGTTAGTATTATGTTAGGGAAATGGTACCAGCCAGTGGCGGACACAAGAATTTATTTCACAGGGGTCAAAGCGTAGATGGAGCCGCGCCCGAAGGCCGCTCGAATTTTTTGAGGAAGATTATAAATTTAACCAATGTTAAGCCAATGCTCACAGGACCTTAAGGGTGTAGTTCAAATATTTGCAAGGACTTTTGCTAAAAATCTGAAAGAAGGGTGTAGTTCAAAGCAAGGACTTTTACTTAAAAAATCTAAAACAAAGGGGCTAAAATGTAAACCAATCAGTCACCGGGCCCCCCCCCCAACATGTAAAACAATAGTAACAATTAACTGAAATGCAAAATCGAGTGGGGTCAACAGACCCCGCTTGCCCCACTGTAGGTCCGCCAGTGGTACCAGCTGTCCTCGCTCAAATGGAAGAGCATATGGTTCCCAATCATGTAGTTGTGATTTCGACTCTCACAGATGGCATTGATGGTTAAGTGGGTTGTATACACAGCTCTAAAGGAAATATTAGCTCTATATTACGTAGTGCAACGCAGGCGTTGAATAACACCACTTACATTAAGCTCAACTAATGTAGTCAATGGATGGCAAGTTTCTCAAAGCACGGGCTTACAGTGGCTTGCAGTAATAGAATAACTTCTGCTTCAAAACCATCAACTTATTAGATTTTCTGCTTTCTAATAATTCTGTTTTACAAATAAAATAAAAATGGATACCTAAATTTGATCAGCTAATTTAGGGACCCCCCTATTTGTTGAGAGACCCCAAAACAATATTACTATCCTAGGATGGGTTATAAGGGGTGTCAAAATGTTATGTAAAGTCTAAAATGCCCCTGAATCATTAACAAAAACCAATTACTAAACCAAAAGAAACTGATTTCAGATGAAATCCAGACGAATCCAGACGAAATCCAGACGAATCCAGACGAAAATAGGTTAAATCCAAACGAAAATGGACTAAATCCAGACGAAAATGAGCTCAATCCAGACGAAATTTAATTTGTTAAGTTGTCACAACCAATCTAGCCGAATTAGTGTTAAAAAAAAAAAAACTAGCCGAAAAAAACCCCAGACGAAAATCGGTTAAATCAACCCAGCCGATATTAGTGTTAAATCATAGAAAGCCAGACAATTGTTATCGGCTGGGATAAGTTGTGAAGTTCCAGACGATTTCCCCAAACTCGAAAATTGTCGTCTAGATTATGAACAAATCCAAACCGAAAATGAGGTTTCGGCTGGCTTCTGGGTAATAAACGAGCTGAACACACAAAATTCACATTTTTTACGTGATTTTAAAGATTTGTGTTGAGTAGAGGAATCTCCTACCTCCATTTGGGTGTTTGATTCACTCATTTTGATTCATATTAGCACTAATTATATAGGGATAGTTTGGTCATTATGAAAATATATTTGATAAGGGGTTTTTGGAAAAACTTTTGGACACCCCTATTTTGTCTCATTAGGGGGTCTCCCTAACAGAATGGGGGGTCCCTAAATTAGCCAATTAAATTTGGGCATGAAACTAAACATGTGGCCTTTGGGCCATGAAAAAGTCAAAATGGACTTAAGCCCGTGCGAATGCACGGGCCAGACAACTTGTTTATCTTTCAAGCACCCCACAATGTCTCTTCATCCCTGTTAATCTGTTATAGATGAGTAAAAGTATCACTCAATCAAGACTGACTGAGATTGAACTCTTATCACAATATCTATTCTCAACTCTCTCCATACTGTTTCTTGAGATGATCCATTTCTGTCCATAACAATGATTGAACCTAGTGATACATTCTTATCGTCTCCCGGTCAATTATCGACCAAGTGGATTAGGTTTTCATCGTGCTTAATGATTGATATGATACAAGAAAAAGTGTTCCGCAAAAAAATGACTAACCTTAATTTCATGAAAGTCTTTATAATATCTACTACCATTGAAAATTGGCACTAAAACTGGTAAAACAATCCAATATTGTGGCCTCTGCAGCAATCATGAACGCTGACATTTCATTTCTTAATGGTATTAAATGTTAAGTCATACTCGTCTATCGTCTGAGAAAAAACATTGCGCAACAAATGTAATTGGAAAAATAAGGCAACTGCGGTGACATTCTCAACTATTTTAATTTACAAGCCTATCAAAATTGTAATAGTGACTAGGGAGAAACCTTACGAACTTTTAATTTCCTCGATTTCCTAGACTTTTTCTTGAAAATTATAGGCTTCAACATGCGATGGTGAGGAAATGGGAAAGCTGGACGTCTAACTCTGACTTTTCCTGAAGAAAAGAACAAACAAACCAAGAATACATTAGAAACTACAGAATTAAAAGGAACAACAAACTAACTGTAGCTACTTGTTATTGGAGCAGGGAAGGAACGAGAGGAATATACATATATCAAAGCTGGGCGAACTTAGAAAGTGTAATTAGGTTCAGTTTATACGCGCCTAAGAATTCCGAGAAAAAGAAAATAATATTTTGAAGAGTACTGGATACGTACCTGATGTTGATTCATTATTTGCTGTACAGCTCATTTCAGTAATCACTTCTTCTGCATGCTTTTCCATTTCAACAAAAGAATCCTTGTGTGGAACTTCATCTGCAAACAAAGCTGCATCTACTTGCATATTAGTACGACACTCCACGGGCTTGTCATCTGCAAGTAGAATTTTACCATCACAACTGCTCTGTTTTCCTTCCAGTTCACCTATGACAATAGGCATATCAAATCCAGCTGAAGCTAATTCTATTTGCTTCCTTTCTTCAGTTTCTGATAAAAATTTCTCCATGTTTATAACATCATGGGCACCTAAAGCATCATCAGAGCTGTTTAGTGTCTTAGAATCTACAATTTGAGGAAGGATATCAGATTCCTTAGAAGGAGTGGACAGCCCCGAAGTTTCCATTGGAAACGCCAGATCATCTACAAAGGTAGTATGCACATGATTTTTTGGTGTTAAAACTGACCCAATACTACCTAGTTCCATGGGGTTTTCTTGGCATGAGAATGAAGTTCCACACTCCCTCTTGGACGTGAGGCCAGACACAACATTATCAGGTAATATAAGTTTCATGTCACTAGTAGTAGAGATACAATGAGATGGCGTATCATTTAGTACTATTTCAGCAGCATCCAAAACTTCACAGAATGTGGAGGTAGTTTCAATTTGTGTTTCATCAGTGAACAAAATGGGAGTACTGGAGGTTGGGTGTTCTACAGGAGTACTAAATAGAGATTTTGGATGTGAAAAAACTACCTCAGGTCTATTTGGTTCTTTGGAGATTTTGTCCATGTCGGGTGATTCATCAGATTTGGCATCTGACATAGGCGTATCTTCTTGCGCCTGTGACTTGTTCCCACCAGTGGGCAACCAGTCGTTTAATCTCATGCCATGGGATGGCAATTCTTTGGTTATTGACGTAAAATCAATTGCCTTTGAAGTTTTTGGAACTTTACTAGAGGCAGCGAAAAACTTCGCAATATCATCCAACTGAATATCTCCTTCACCACTGGAGATTTCATCCCAGTTATTGCAGTCAGCAAACCAAGGCTCCTTTGTATCGACTTGTTGACTAGATGGAATTTTCTCGACTCTTACGGCTTCTTTGTAGAACTGTTTTTTCCTAATAGCTCGAGCTATTAAAGCCCTGACAAACATACGAGTGGACCATTAAACATCTTTAATTACCTAAATGCACCTTTAATATAAGTTTATAAATCAACAAATTAAAAATTGAAATAATATAAGTTTATAAATCAACAAATTAAAATTGAAGATGCATTGTTTTTAAGTTAGCAGACCTGCAGTTCTTGGAGGTCGCAGCTTTTGCACGTTCCATAGAGAGGCCAAGCAAAGAGGACAAATTTGCCACATCATAAGGTCCTCTAAGTTCATTAACAGAGGACGCACCACTTGTGAAAATGATATTTTTCCCTCGTGTCCAATCCACTAACAACTGGAAGTTGTGGTCAAACATATGTACGCTTAGAAACACATTTGACGATTCATTAAAATCACATAGCATCTTAGTAACCAAAATTAGAGTTTCTACACGCACTACTAACTCAAGAAAAATCAACACGAAATTCAATTCAGCTGCGCAACATTTCAATAATGATGATAGGACCCAATATTAGGAGTTAAAGACACTATCATGTAAATATCTCTACCATCTCCAGTGAAGTAAAAAACAACTGGTAAACCCAAACTTTAAATGGATCAATACACAAGTGATTTATGATAACTCCTCATAAAACTTAAGTTAAGAAAAATACAGAATTTGTCCAACTGCAATCAAGATGTTACAGATTTATCTATGCGTGTGTAACAGTTGTCTTCACAATTTCTGTTTGGGCAATCAAATTTTCAATTTTTAAGTACCAAATCTCACCTTAGCATTGGTAACCATCTGCCTTCTTGCTTGAATATCAGAAATGAGATGTGAATACGTTATCTCGAAGTATATCCCTCTCTGTGTAATAATAAACATAACCATACAAATCTTAGCGCATACATCAAAATAAGATGAGTCACCTCCTAACACAATGTACATGAAAAAGAAAAGGTCAAAAAATGCACCTCAATTGCAGCTTTAACCATTGGAAGCTTCAATCGAAAAGGCAACCTCTCAGAAAAATCAATAGCAATTAAATCCACCTCAGAGACTTTACAGACATGATCAAATACAGTCTGATTCAAAGGCTTAACAGCAACCAAATCATAAGTTTTCAATACAGGATTTCCTGAATTTAAAACACCAGCTTGAACAATATTCTCAACGATAACTGTTAACCTAGTATACTGTCGAAAAGGAGTATTCAATGGAACTTTCAGAAGTTCTCTATGGAATTTAACAGAATCAGATAGAGTTGGAGAAACTTTGAGCAATGAAGAAAGAGGGAATGGAAAAATTGTACAAGAATCATTATCTGACATAACTCCTTTCATACATCGATTATAAGCTATTCCGCTGTAACCTAATTCCATAGCTTTGACTGCTATCTTCAATCTTGTGTTTTTCTTCACATCAATGTCTGGTAAGGGTTTTTCTTTTTTTCCTGGTTCTAGATACGGAACATTGAAATCGAAGAACACCATTTTCTGGTTCGTGTTCGATGATTTGCCTCGACCAAAATAAAAACGAGGAAGAGAAGAGAGCAAGAGAGAGTTCTGTCGTTGTATTTTTTGGTTAACAGTTAGGGTTTATGGTTTGGGTCATTCGGGTGCCCCAATTAAACTCACAAGTCGAGTGCACTGCGTTGCACGTCGGCAAAAACTGGTCCTCCTAAATCCCTACAGGACCAAGAAAATGGCAACCATTAGAAGAGATATTTCGTTGTCCCTCTAAAAGACAGTGTTAGAGCACTAAATACCAACACATGCAAATCAGTACAAAGATGTGCAAACCGAGATTTCAATATCAAAAACAGAAAAATAATGCTTAAAGTTCTCAAGCAAGCAACAAAAGAGGAAAAAGAATGCAGTGAAGTTTGTCAAAGATTCTACTTTTATTCTTGATCAACCAATTAGAACAACTATGAAAGGAACCATGCAAGATAATGGAACACTATATAACCTGAGTGGAAGTTCAAAACACATAGAAAAGAGGAGAATGATCAGATTAAAGAGAATGCAGTGAAGTTAGTCTCATGATCAGATTCTAGTTTGCTCCAAATGCTAAGACAGGAGTATAGAAAAGAAATTAGTCTCCATCATGGAAAGGAAAATTTGAGCTGCACTGAATGTATAAGTCAGGACTCAGGACCCTAAGAACTATGTAAATGGCATATAAAAAAAAAGGGTGTGAAACTGGCGAAAATTGTGACTACCTCCTACATTTGTCTGCAACCCAAAGTAAGAGTGGCTTGTTTTTGCCTGTTCCATTCACAATATTGCATCCAGATTATTGCAGCGGCTAGCAGCAAGAAAGCCTTTTGAAGGCCATGTTTAAGTAGAACAAAATTGTGGTGCGTGGACGGGGCAATGTCACTTATCGTGGTAGCCAGAAAGTCTTTATGGCCATCCCCATGTACATATTACAGAAGTTCCTAAGTCGCTAGTTGCACCATTTGTATACATAATGCACATGCAAACTTCTAATTATCAATTATTCATTTGGTTATTTCTTCAAACAGTTAGCCCACATAACCAAATTACTGGAAACATAAGCTATTAAGCTGAACAGTTGGAGAAGGTGGAAGGTTGAAGTGGTAAATGTAATAGTTAGTATCATCAAATTCATCATAAATACATACCTTGTACCTGAAGAACTTCAATTTGGGGAGAGCAGTTAATCTCGGCAGGTTTAATGGAGATTGGAATTGGGAGATTTGATTCCCCAATTCCAATCGGGAAATGGGTTTGTGGAGGTCTGTAGATTGTTTGGTATAATGTGTTTATTAATTTGAACTAATAATTTTGAGATGATGAAGCAAAAATCCCGGTGCAATGAGAGTTGCTGAACGTCTGTGTTGGGGTTTTTTGGTCGAGGGAGAAAAAAGCAAAGTTCCTATAAGTAAACACGTTTTTTTTGTGATATTTGCGCTTCAGCCCCTACAAATATTTCATATCACATTGATATCTTTAGAGTTTTGCGAAACATCCCTGTTCTGTTTGTTGTTCCAGTCCCTCTTCCGTTTGTTTAACCATTTTTTGTCTGGTGAAGCATTTTCCATCCGTTGAACCTAGGGGTGCACATGGGTCGGGTTGGGTTGGGTTTGGTACTCACCCGCACCCAACCCACCGAAGGCGGGTGACAAAAATTAACACCCGCACCCAACCCAAGCTGCAGTGGGTCAGTTTTCACCCGACCCAAATTCGGCGGGTTGGGTGTCGGTTAGGTGCGGGTTAACCCATTCTTTTTGAAATTTTGATTTTGCTTTACTTTTTTTTGTAAAATTGGGCATGACCTTACTGTTTTTTTGCTTCCTCGCCACCTAATAAATATTTCAAGTTTTAGTTTATACAAACATTCAATCAATGTAAAAACAAAGTTCAACATGACAACAATATCCAAAGCTTTACAACAAAGTTCAAGCCGTAGACATAGACTTGTCTGTCCAGTTGAGTTCTTCAGTTGTTCTTCCTTCAGAGTTCATGAGATAAGAGAAAAAATCATGTGTGGGAGTTGACCGAGTTAGAGATTAGGTTTGGGAATATAAGTGAATGATCATTTAACGTCTGAGATGAAGATCTAATCTAGTATTCATGACTCAGATTAAAATTCGGCGGGTCGTGGGTTGGGTCGGTTGTGTGAAGGACTAAACCCGTAGTCGACCCAACATATGGTATTAGAAACGCTGACCCATAGTCGACCTGTGCTTCGGCGGGTTGGGTCGGGTGCGGTTCAAAACCGTCGGGTGTGGGTAAAACCGTTGGGTTGGGTTGGTTTTGTGCCAAATAATTGTTAGCGTTATTAATTCTGGGTTGCGCTCCTTAAAAGGGAGGGAGATAGATACACATACCCGTACCTGTACTTGTACCCGGAAAACTATATCCGGTCATTGTTGTTGACTGGTTGACTTTGATCATTCAAACGTAGATTAGAAGATTAGGGAGACAATGATTTCTGAACTTTCGACATTGACGAAGACATTTAAATATGAAAGGAGAAAGAAAATTGTTATTTGGTGTCTTGCTTTACTTTACTTTATTTCTGCATTATATTGTTTTTACATTATAATTAGAGACTATTGCAAGTGGTGTTGATTGCATACCCTGCCAAGACTTGTCTTGTTGAGATTTTAGTTCACGTACGTGAACAAGTCAAGTTTTATACTTGTGGGAATTATGGTATTGGAAACTAAATTTATTTAAATTCGCCTTGTTACTCAATCCCCATGATTGTTCAAGGGATAATTGTCTATTTGTTTCGTGATCGAAAGTTGGTGGTGTACCTTGGTATCCCCTCCCTTTCAGTTCTCTAAAAGAACCGACTAAATCCGGAAAAAAAAAAGAAAAAACTGATCAACAGTGGATCAGACGAAGAAAGACACAGTATAAAAGCTATGCATCGTGCTTGTAAGAGAGACCCACACACTGGATGACTAATAAGAGGTATCTTTTGTTCTTGATTCTTTTGAAGTTTTTTTTTTAAGTATTTAAGTTAGTGATACTTTACATCGATTTAGGAGGCAAGCGAGCAACAAGTTGTGCTGCAAGCCCCTTTTGAATCGCAAACCCTATCCTCTTAAATACAAATTCTCTCGATCCTGGAGTCATGACATTACTGTGCATGACTTTCTGAACTCTCTTGAGGAGCCCAACCGCCTCCGGAGCTAAGAAATTATTGTGTTAGAGAACGTCGAAAGGGTTGAAATACGTTTCTTGAATCAAGTTTGTGTGTAATCATGACAAGAATTAGAGGAAGGCCAATGGCGAATCCCCTGAATCCACCAAAAGAGAGCTCCACATCAAAGAAAAACAACTATCATCGTGATTCATCCTCGGGAATCACTTTCTACAACAAAAAGTGTTATGATCGCTATCTTACCATCAAAGATAAGCCTCTCATTGTAGAAAGAAAACTTGTTGATAGTACAAGGTTTGAAGGTGTGGTAGAATATGTAAAGTCCTTTAACTTGGGCAACATATTTGATGGTCATAGAAAAGCTTATGAGGGAACTGTCAAAGAGTTCTATGCCAACATTCATGGAACCAATGATAAGAACCTATGCTTTAAAACAATGGTTGGAAAAACAGTAATGGACATAAACTGTGATCTCATAGCATCTCTCACAGGTCTATCCAAGGAAGGTATTTTTCTACCTAGACCTAAGAATTCGGGACCAACCAATGAAGAAATTTCCATGAAACTGATAGGTCGAGAAGTTCCTTGGGATAGGGAATTCCAACAGAAGATCTATCTGTAGAGTTGAAAGCATTTGGGAAACTGGGTGTTGCTAACCTATGTCCTTCCATGATGGTCAACTCTGTGTGGGGTCACGACTTCGCAGAATTGGTTTACTATTTAAGGAGCGGACGAGAAATAAACTTGTGTAATATGCTTCTATATAACATGAGGGAAATGACTCGTAATGGCAAGAACCTTGGGTTTCCATGTCTCATTGGAAGGATCTGTGATTTATACAATGTTAAACCCTCGGGAAAAATTGCTTGGTGAGCCACAACCACTCATCGACAGCTCCATTTGTAAAATGTTGACTAATGTTAACAAACGCAAGAATAGTGATAACCAGGGTGATGAAGAATCAAGTCATTCTGCAGAGGAAACTCAGAGCAATAACAACAATGAAGTCGCGAGCTTACTCCACACCGTTATCAAAAGACAGAGCTTGAAGATAATGTTATTTGTCTACAGAAACAACTCGATCTACTTGCTTCAAAACATCCTGATCTCAAATATAGGATGAATCTGACCATGGAAGCTTGGAGCAGTTCAGAAGAGTTAAAAAACACCACTGGCAGTGAACAGAGTTAAATCTGTATGTTTTCGTTTCTTAGTAGATCAGATTGGTTAATTCCTTGTCAGAACTTGTTCTTACTTTTGCCTAAGGAATATAAACTAGATCTGAAAGTAGTTTGCCTTTTCATGATTTTTAGAGTTTTTCAAGCATGTACTACTTTATTTCATTAATAAAAAGTTCTTTTTAGATGTTTATTAATGATGTTTGCAATACTTGATTTGTCTACCTCAATCTTATTGCAACACATAGCTTTTTCCATTGCCTCGGTAGTGATGCAAAGTTATGACTATTTACAAAAGTTAAGCTTTTTCTCATGATCAATAAACTTTTGGTTATATGATTTTTAGGGTTTTCAGAAACTCGGAATCATATACTCTTTTCCAAGAAATTGGCTAAGGAAAAGAGACTATAAACAAAGCAAAACTGGATAACATTAAATTGTTTCTGTCCATGTTCGACTTTGTAAGTTGTTCTTTATTGAATAACACCACATGGGGGAGAGTTCTTAACTTGAGCTTGCGCTTAATAACAAATCTTTTTGGGGAGCGTGGTTGTGGAATATTAGGAGAAACGTGTATTTATATTTCTCCATAAGATGAGAACTTAGGGATCTTCGTTAGATTTCCTAGTTATACCATCTTAAACTTGGTATGTGAGTACTTAGCTTAACCTATTGTCATAGGTTTATGAAACCCTAGTCTCGAACTACTTTGTCATATTTTTGTGACAAATAGGGGGAGAATACGTATGGTTCTTGTTCTTGTGGTGCATAACCATAGGGGGAGAACGCCATGTGCTTACTTGTTGTGCTTTTCCAAAAGTATCAAGTAAGGGGGAGTAATTAAAGCTGAGAATAAGCTTCATATCAGGAATGAGTAGAATCACTTTAAAAGTTTTGATACACAGACTTTAAAGTTTGCTCAAATTCTTACTCTTTAGCACAAACAGCATGTGGGATTAGCATATTAACCCATGTAAGCTTGAGCGTACCTTCGTGGTTGTTTGAGCTGGATATGTTGTAGCTGCTGACTACGGATTCATCAACAAGAGTTACATGAACACATCAAGACTCAAGGGAGAAGTTGAAGAATTCAAGAAATCAAGATACATCTGGTTAGTACTTAATTGTATATCTTTTGAATCCATATATAAATTGATTTTGTCACTAAAATTGACAAAGGGGGAGATTGTTAGGGCATTGTCCGGTCAAACCCACTAGCGTTGGTAGGTCAAGCTAGTTGTCAGTTTTAGGTGTCAAAACACAATTCTTGATTTAGCCTACTAGAGTTTAGATTTCGGAATTGGGATATGGACTAAGTAGTTGAGACCTTGAAGACGAAGACTGTGAAGACAAAGAAGACATCAATTATTCTTCATCGACAAAAGGTTAGTAGGAGTTATGACTTTTATGGAAATTCTTCTATTCTACTTTCTCTATCTTTCGAAATAGTCGGCTACTTTGGTAGTGTTATAATAGCGATTGAGATCGTGTTCTTGGCTACATGACCATGTGTCATGACTAGTGTTTGTTCCCGCAAATACTATGGTTACAAGAATGTATGAGATAGATTCGATACCATTTTTCCATTGCAATGGTTTGTTTGCAAATTACTTGTTGGATATGGGTGAATCTAAAGGAGTACTCTTGAGCAAGAGTCCAGTGGATTACAGCTGAGGGTGTACGAGTAGAAAATCTGCATAGGTACATGAAGTACTACGGCCCTCAGATCTACTCATACATACAGTTATTTAACATGATTCAGTGGTACGAAGATCCTAAGAACAATACCGAAGATGTACAAAAGACAATAATCAAAGACTAAATGTATAAAGATTTGTATTTTAGTGTTGCAACTACATGGTTAATGATCCTAAGGAGCCAGAGGAGATACATACCTAATCCCTCTCTTGCCGCTTAGGTTTCACCCAAAAGAATCCAACCCTTACAATGTTTTCCAAACTCGCCTTATATAGGCCGAGCTTGGGTGGTTTACAGCTAATAAGACAAGGGACTCAATCGTGGTGGTGTCAGTCCTTGTCGAGTAAGGCGGTTCGTGCTCCGGAGTATGTTCTGGGACTTCGGCCCCCTGGTGCGGTCTGAATCTCTTTCGTCCGAGTCTTCACTCGTCGTGTTTGGTCTCATCCTTCTTTAGTTTGGTCCGAGGCTTCGCTGCTGGTTCCTCTGGAGTGGTTCTGCTTCTTGGATTTACGACACGTGTCCCGAGGGGTTTTACCCTCCACAGTTTGCCTTTTTCCTTTCCTTGTATCAAAGATGCGAAGAGAGGAAATTTCTTTTTTGGCCACCTCCTTCTTACCAAGTATCCCCACTACTTGCCAGGTGCGAGTTTTTCGACACGTTCTTCCTAAACTCGAGAATTTCACGGCCTTTTACCTTTTGACTGGTATCACCGGTTCCTCTTTCACTATTTAAGTTTCGGTTCTCCCTCTAAAAAATTCCTTAGCCCTTTCATCTTCCTTGGCGCCGGCGTTTTCTTTCCGTGAAGTCACTACACCATATTCTGTGATCCGCAACTGAAATTCGCAACGGTTTTGCTGCAGTTGCGAATCGCAACATACCCAGAACCGTTGCGGATTTGATGCAACGGTAGAGATTTAGTTGCGGATTGACGCAACGGCTTAGATTATGTTTCAATTTCGCAACAGAAAATTTTCACGTGTGTGGAGTGTGCGTGTGGCGCATTACACTTTAGGACACTTTGTGGAGTGCGTGTGGAGTGTGCGTGTGGTTATGTGCGTGCGTAGTGTGCGTGTGGAGTGTGAGTGAGCGGGATAACTAGTGTGAGATGTGAGTGAGTGTGAGTTAGGGTTCATTCTCTTTTTTCTTTCTCTCTTTTTTCTCTCGTTCAGCTCTCTCTCAACCCTAACCAGAAAAACTGCTGCTCTCCCTCAACCCTAAATCAATGGAATCGATTGAATCGATACAAAGAACTTTGTGTTAATCTTATCAATCGGTTCCATTGATTTATTCTTGTCCGATGAGTTCAAAATTTCAGATCCATGAAGAATTTTTCTTAGATTTTAAGATTTTTTTTCATTTTAAATTTCTCACTGCAATATGTGATGTGCTAAACGGGTTGTCTTGATTCTTCAACGTCTCTGTGTTTTTCTAAGTTAACTCTGTTGGTAGATCTTTAAAGGACTGCTCAAACCCTTTTGATTCTCTTTCTCAAGATTCGCACTTTTCTGTTTTTCGATTTGGTTTTTATAATTAGCTCTGTTTCCTCTTGCCTTATGATGAATCTCTGAAGGTCTCAATTTCTTGATTTTATTTTGTTGGTTTTTTGTTCGAAAAATTAGAGTTTGTTTAAAAAGTTGACAACTTTTGCTTAATGGTTGTTTGATAAAATGCCTAACATAGATTTGTTTGAGTTGTTAGTTTTATATTTTAAGATAAAAGTCTAACAAAGACTTTTTGTTCTTCAATGTTCTTCAATAAAAGTCTGATTTTTTACTTCAAAATCTCAAAACCCATTCAAGCCCTTTTGGAAGAACAACGATTTTAGCCTGATTTAGGGATTATTTTTACTTTCTTTTACGATGTTGTGAAATTGTAGTGTTGTTCTCTGATTTGATTAATTGCATGATTATTAGGGGTTTTTCTAGCAATGGAGAGTAAGTTTGTTCCTGCTTCTTTATCTTGTCACTTTCTAGTTTTGAGTTTGAAATTGGATAGGTGGTGATGGGGTTTCAGGATGTAGTTTCATCTTACTGATTTCTGGGGTTTCAGATAGTGTTTGCTATGATTGGGTTTACTTTTATGTTAATGATATCTAGCTCTGTCAAATTCCTTGCAGTTGTTCAAGGAATTCTTTGTTACCCGACACAGGAGAGGAAGTTGCTATTAAGGTTGTATGTCGATATCCCTGGTGGTTAATTTTGTTTGTTTTTCTTCAGTTCCTTGTCCATAATGGTGCTGCAAAGCAATTTGCTTAAGAATTAGATATGATACTGCACATTCAAATTTGTCCTGTAGTTAGAATCTCTATACAGGTTCTAGCTTACTCAAGAGGCATCAGACCAAATATATCTGGTATAAAACAACGCTTAGTGTCCATGTTACCTATGACCAGTTCCAAATTAGCAATGGCCATATTCAAGCAGCTACTTATAGCTATTCACCATTTACATCCTCAAGTCGCACAGTGGTTATCTACGCCATTGTTATATGAAGAGCCGATGCTGGGTCATCTCAGCATTGATGTTAGGGTTTGATAGAATATCACTTACATCTATCAGTGTTGTAGTGTTCTCATATTACCTCTTTGATTATTATGTCATGGTAGTCAAATAAAATTGTTACGGATTGCTGATACTTTTTTCATTACCTGATAGGTGCAAAGACCTGGGATTGAACCTATAATTTACCGGGATCTTTTCCTGTTCCGGACTCTTGCTTCATTCTTGAATGGTATCAGTCTACAGAAACTAGGATGCAATGCAGAACTTATTGTTGATGAATTCGGGGAGAAGCTCTTGGAAGAGCTGGATTATACTCTGGTAATTCACAGACTATTACACAAAGTGTATAATGTTAAATGATTACCTATGTATTACTAGTGCTGAATAATTGTAAAGCAAAGACTTGTATAATTCCAAACATGGTTTTTTACAATAGTTGTCGTTGTCTCCTGATATGGTAAGTCATACTAGCTCTATATATGTATACGTCATCACTCTTTGGATTGTTATGAGGAAATGTTTGATTAGTTTGTAATTTCTGTATAGATTTGGTTGGTGGTTTGCTTATCTACAAAACATGCGTTGTTAAGCATTCATTTGGGTTGAAATAAATTCTTGTGTGGCTTGTGCAAATATGCTTTTAGCACTGAGGCAATGAGGCTACGTAATAACTAGACTAGAACTGGATTTCATTGATTCCCAAGCTTAACCTGTTGGTTTTGTTCTGGTAATTTAAGGTTTTTTATGTACAGGTTGATTGGGATCAAATGTTGTGAACTTGGAGCTGCAGAACATCCTTGGGCATTTATGTTTGCATCTCTCCTGAGCTAGAAGCTCCTGATTCATGGAATTGTTGCTGCCGGTGTTCCTGAAGTTGTTTCCCAACATGTTGCCATCTACATTCCAAGACAAAATGAAAGAACAGGTGCCTTATTGTGATATACATCTCTACAAAACTTGTTTATTTTTTGCAGACTTCATTTTATGTGACATAAAACTTGTTTAATGCGAACCTTAACCTGTAGGAAGCACTGAAAAGGAAGCTTACTGCCTGGATTGAGTATGCGAAGTTTCTTCAGGACACAGCCAGAGAAATGGCTAAGGAAGTTCAAAATTCACCTAGTGGAGAAATTAAGAAGACAGCAGAAGATCTTGATGATTTTTTGAGCAAGGTAGGCAGTTTTGCAGCGACCTTGATCTTGGGTTTTTTTCTGTAGGTTTCTAAACTAAAACTAACTTAGAGTTCTTTAGTGTCTTATCTGTAAAGCCATGGAATGGGTTAAGTTCCTTTCCTTTGTAAATGTTTTGATGTTTAAAACATGTATGAATGTATTAATGAACAATTTTGTATGTGAATGGTTTTAGGAAATCATATTTATGGCACATGGAATCACTGACTGAGACCAGGTCAAAGTCTGACTGACCTTGTTTTGACCAGGTCAAAGTCTGACTGACCTTGTTTTGACCAGGTCAAAGACTGACTAGGTCAAAGTCAAGGTCGGTCTTCTTTGACTTGGTCATTTTTTTTTTACTTCAGTAAAAAATTTCGCAACGGTTCAGCTGGCGTTGCATCCAAAATGGGCTGTAACGGGCCCCAAACCGTTGCATTTTCCGTTGCAGCCCAAAAATCGCAACAGGGACAAAGCCGTTTCGAAATTTTGTTACACCACCTTTCGTAACAGCCGTTGGACCGTTGCGACCAGGAATAGCAACCTTCCAGGGTTCGTTGCGACCAGCAAAATATGGTGTAGTGAGTCTCCCAATTTGTAATTTCATATCAGGCGTTCTATCCGTCCTTTTCTCCATGACCCATTATTTTAATCCCCTTATTCTTTCATAAAGTTGATTTCTTTTTAACATTCCCCTTCTTCCTTTCGTCTGCTTTGAATTGCCTCTGCTACCTCCATCTGCCTATCACTTTTTCTTTTCTGCGTCTTCTCTTTTTATGTCATCCTCTTCTAATGTTGACACCCTTTCTCTAAGGATGGATGGTATGGACTTTAATGGAAAGGGCTTTCAGATTGAAACCATTAGTTCTCCCAGATTGACTCCAGAACTGGTCGAGGAGTATCAATGCAGCGAGGACAAACTTTTGGTAACATTTTATCAAATGTCTGCAGGGCTACTTCTTCCTCTTTACAAGTATTCGAATCCTTTGTTTCTTCACATCCTTTGCTCTCTTCCTAAGCCTCGAGGGGTGATGCAGCTTACTTGCAGCTCTATTTACCTTATCAATCAGTGGGTTCTTCGCTCGAAAGTAATTCCCCTGCCGGATCTACAGCGAAATTCTATTTTACTGCTGAGAATTTCTTTAAACACTACGAGCCCTTTTTAACCCCCAATAATGAGTTTGCTCCTTGGGGGGTTAGCTTTCGGACTGTGGAAGGTAGCGAAAGTATCATCCTTGGGTCCTTGGATTATTCTGTGGACGAAGATTGGTACTCGGAACCTATACTCCTCAAAGGTCCCGTGCTCCGAGGTTGGAAGGACTCTGGCCGATTCTTTGCTCGGACCGAGTTCGATGCAGGGCATGAGTTTCAGACTCATCACTTGTTCTCCATTCATTTTTCTGACGAGGATAAAGGGTTATTTCGCTCATCTTTGGGAAAAGGCAAAGGTGTTTTGGTGGATCCCTCGGGCAGCTTAAAGCGTTCCCGGGAAGATGAGGAGACTATGCAGCAGGTAACAAATATTTTTTTACGTTCTTTCCTGAAGTATTCATACTTGCCTCTGTTTGTTTTCTGAGAAAGACGGGTCCTTATCTGCAGGGAGAGCCTTTAGGTGCCCTAAACCTTAGTCATGATTTAATGAACTTTGACTATGGGGGAAATTCGGAGGTTTCGCGGCCACTGAAAAATTATGTTTTTCAAACGATACTTAGAGTTCAGTCTGGACGTCGTCGAGCTGTTACGGGACCTCCAAAGGAATCTTCGAATGCTAGTAAGGAGGTAGCAGCGCCGAAGGCAACTGAAATGGTTATCGGAGAAGTGGGTGTCATGAGTCCTCCCGTTACTTTGCCTATTACCAGCATTGGTGCCTCTGCCTCAGCTATAGTAGGTCCTACAACCGCTCCTACTGATGTTGCTTCGGGTGTTGTTCTTGCGGGTTATTCTACGCCGAGAGTTACCCTCGGTGCCTCTGCCTCAGCGATGGTAATTTCTACCCGTGTTGTTGCCGAGCCTTCTATTTGTTCATCAGAGAGAATTGTCACTCTAGTGGACCTTCTTGTTCCTCGAGAGGATGGTTCATTTATTGAGATGGATTCTTCCAAAGAACTTGTTGTCAGCTTCCCGCAAAGTTCAAAGTTTCCGCCTGCTCCAAGTTACGCTAGTAAATATAGGCAATCATATACTGCGGAGAGGTTTAAAGAAGTCTTGTTTGAAAACCATAACCCCAGTGATTTTACTGTCGAAGTTTCAACTCGCTTTGAAGCCCATGCCTCGAATCCCTTAGAGCATCCTTTAGATCCTAGTTTCTTCAGGAAGATGGGTGATATCTTCGGAGGCGATTGTCCCAGGGCCGATTATGATATTCGCCATCCTCCCTTGTCTTATGGGGAGAGCTTGGCTATTCTTCAAGCGGTGAGTTGTTTTCATGCCTATTGCTCGTATGCCAATGTTGCCGAGGCTTTGTGCTAACTTTTTTGTTTTTATCAGGGTGATTACCATGCCTCTGGTCTGTTGGCTCATAACTTTGGTCAAGCTGGCGAGGCTGAATATCATGAACGGGAGTTTTACCGGATGCAGGAGGAGCTGGCTCAAGATAAAGTTCGTAGTGCCGTTGCGAAAAAGCATTCGATATGTAAGCCCTTTTATTCTTTAGTTATTTATGTACGTATCTGTTTTTTGCAGCGTTATGCTAAGAACGGATTTGCTGCTTGCTTTTATAAAGGAGAGCTGGAAGAGAGCGAGAGAAAACTTCAAGAGGCCAGATTGGCTATTGACCGACTTCGGGAGGGTCGACAAGCGTCTCATTTTTCCTTGAGTAGTGAGAGCTACCGAAGTGATAGTTGTAGGCTTTTGGAAGAAAAGAACAAAGATTTAGAAGATGTGGATTATTATAGGACGAAAAGGGAAGAAGCCGAAGGTCTTTTTGTTAAAGAGAGAAAAGGAGGGGACCAAGCCGAGAGCCTTCTCGAGGAGGCTAAAAATAAGAATACGATCTGGCCCGAGAGAATCATTTTTTCCAACTGGATGTGGATCGTCTGACACGAGAGCGAGATGAAGCTCGCTCGGAGAGATCGGTCAGTGCTTCTGGTAGGGTTCTGATTGAAAGGTTAGAGGAGAACAGCAAAAATATGAAGGTTCAGCTAGCTGCGCTGAAGAATGTCAATAATGATCTGGTTACGAAAAATGGTCTTCTGGAGAGGAGTTGTAATGATATATGTCTGGAACTTGCTTTAGCTAATAAGTCGAAAGACTATTCTGCTCGTCTCATTGATGAGTATCGAATAGAACTAGCTAAGAGTGGGGCAGTTACCTCCGAAGATATTGGGAAGAATGCCTCTGTGCCTCGTTTTCTAATCAGCACGAGGTGTCGGAATATATGATATTTAAAGAAAGTAGGGAGCTAACCCCACTTTTCTTTTGTTCTGCTTCTTTCGTATCCCTGAGCTAGTTTAATTGTCTTACCATTCCAATATATATTTTTGTTTTTGTTTGTGTTTTACAGGTATCGAAGCCAATTTGAAGAAGCAGGTTGCTGATGCTGAGGCGACAAGGGACGATGCCTCCAATCAGCTTGTAAATGAGTCTGAACGGAAGTTGGAGGCCGAAGACAAGGTTAAACAGTTGTCTCGAGAGTTATCCGAAGAACGTCAGCGTCGCTCTGCCGATATGAAGCGATTTTCTCAAGAACTGGAGCTTGAACGTAAGCGCCGCTCAGAAGAGGTGACGAGGTGCACTGAGCAGTTGTCCGAAGAGCGAGAATTTCGTCTTAACTGTCAGGCAAGTGTAAGGGACATGGTGACTGGCTTTGCTCCCGTGCAGCATTAGTTGAGACATGGTCAAGCTGTCGAAGAGCTTCTTTCCCGATCTGCTCTAACTACTGCCTTTGCTACTAGTATGGCCTGTCGAAAACATGGTCGTTCTCTTTTTAGGACCATTGGCATTGAGCCTCCTACCTATGGTCCTATTGGTGCGCGAGACTCGGATGCCATACTTCCTGGTGATAAGTACTTGCTCCCGCAGGAGGTATATGTAGCCTTAGCTAGGAATGAACTACGTAAGAGAGGCTTACTAGAGAAGTTTTTGAATGGTCCGGGTGATGATGACGATGATGATGATGATGATAATGACGATTCCAAAGGCGGAAACTCAGGGAGCCCTAGCGGTGATGCCGAGGGTGGCCATAATGGTTCAGGTGGATCCGATCATTGTCCCGAGGAGGGTCCTAGAGATGGCGCCGATTGTTCAAAGGATAGCTCTGAGCATGGTGCTGGTGGAAAGACTGTTGGTATGGTGGATAATTTTTCCCAAAGTCATGAGGATTCCACTAAGGGGTGTGCTGGCCGAATCCCAGGTACTGTCTTTGATAAGGAGAGCCATTACTTATTTCAAGAGTCCGCTTTGGAGTATAGCGAAAGGGAAAGCGAGGAAGAAATTGAGAAAGAGACTGATTTGCGTACTGGCCGAGCCCCAGGTGCTATATTTGATAAAGAGAATCATTTCTTATTTCAAGAACCTTCTCGGGAATATAGTGACGAGGAGAGTGAGGAGAAAGTCGCCAATGTTGTGGAAATTGCTCCTTCGGGGTCTGACCATTCTCAACTTCGGACCCAAGATGATAATATCAAAATTGATAAGGGCCTTGTGAGTGAAATGGAAGTTCTTGATGACGTTTCTCTTTGTGCCTAATGAGGGCTTGCCTTTCCTTTTTCGGCTGCGCCTGAAATATTTGTTTATACACGCACTTTTTGTTGTCGCACTCCATGCCCTGCTCTGATTATATATAAAGAATTTGTTTGCTTATTTTTCTATTGTTAAGCCCCTCCTCAAGGCTGTTTTTTGTTTGGAGGAGGTCCCTTGGTTGTATAACTCACTTGTCATTTTCCGTAAATGCAAGCTAATTAACTGCCTCGGGGTTTCATCGCCCTCTATAGGTATATGTTAATCCCATTTATCGTCCCCTCGACGCCCGAGAACGTGAGGTCCTCGTGGTCGTTTGGTAGTGGGCACGAATGTATCATCAGCTTATGTAGCCTTAATTCAAGGTGCCCACCGCTAACGGGGTGTCTTGTGGGTAGAGGACCGTGTCATATAGCTCGTAGGGCCCTTACGATTTATATGGTCATCGGCTTTGT